>PVLC010018081.1:0-32642 GCA_004027655.1 Graphiurus murinus
CGGTACTGGGGATTGAGCTCAGGGGCTTTCTACCTCCGAGTTATACCCCCAGCCCTATTTTTTATTTATTTTTGAAACCGAGTCTCACTAAGTTGCGGAGTGCCTCACTAGGTAGCTGAGGCTGGCCGCGAACCCAGATCCTCCGGTCTCAGCCTCCCGAATGCTGGGATTACAAGCGTGCGCCACCACGCCCGGCTAGTCGTTCTCATTTTAGAGAGACACTAAGTCAGAAAGTCCATTGACAGCTCTCAGAGATATGAGGATATATCATCTCCTCCCTTAGTTTTACATGCACACACAGCATCATACGGATTCCCATGTCTTCACCCTCAAGCTGCTCCCATCGGGGAGCTCTCCATGTCAGTCCCCACCTTAAAGTAGACACCCCAGTCCGGCTCTGGTCTGACTAGCAAAGAAAAGGTGACTGCCTGGCATTGAGCATACCATACGTGTGAGCACACACTCCACTAGATTCTAAATGGCAGCTAAGTCAATTATTATCTCACTAGTTAAGGAGAGGGAGACTCCTTTGTTCTATAACCCAAACTTATCAACACAGCCAAACTTCACTGTCAAATTTTCCTTATCAAACTTATAACCATCTTACATTGCTCTACTTTATTTTATCATGATAAGACTACTTAGCCTGAGATCTACCCTGCTAGTCATTTTTTTTGGCATACAATGTGTTATTGTTGAGTACATCATATCTCTAGTGTTTATTCATCTTGCTTGACTGAAACACAAAAGCCCATCACTTATGATCGCCAATGTGTAACTTTACATTTTCCCTTCCTGTTGGTCCTGGAAACCACCATCTCACTCTTTGATTTTGTGAATTTAACTCTTCTTGGTACCTCATGTAAGGAGAAACCTATGATATTTGTCTTCAAGGTTCACTATGTGGTTGCATATTGCAAAATTTCCTTCTTTTTTTTTTAAGGCTGAAGAGTGTTCCATTGTATACCAATTTTCTTTATTCATTCATCTGTTGATAGACATTTATGTTGTTTCCATGTCTTAGCTATTGTGAAGAACACTGTAAAGAACACAGACATGTTCTAATTTCTAATTTCAATTCTTTTAGAAAAATTCTCAAAGTGGATAATAAGGGAGTTTTATTTTTAATTTTTTGAGGAACCACCACACTATTTCCTATAGTGTCTGCCCTATTTTGCATTCCTGCCAACAATGTGGGAGGGTTCCAATTTCTCTGCATCCTTACCATCATGTATCTTTCGTCTTTTCAATAAATGATATTGAGGAAACGAGATACCCACATGCAAAAAAAAAAAAAAAAAAAAAAAGAAAAGAAAATGAGCCCTTCTCCCCACCATTTGCAAAGATCAACTCAAGATACATTAAATACTTCAACATAAGACATGAAATTGTAAAACTCTTAGAAGAAACCATGGGGGAAAAGCTTCATGACATTAGTCTTGGCAATGATTTCATGAATGTGACAACAAAAGCACAAAGAACAAACACTTAAATAAGTGGAACTACATCAAACTGAAAACCTCCTGCATAGCAAAGAAGACAACAGAGCAAAAAGTCTGACAATGGAATGGAAGAAAACATTTGCAAACCACGTGCAACTGATAGAAGCTTAATCAGAAAAATATATAAGGAACCCCTGTAACTCCTATAACTTAGTAATAAAATCTAATAACCTGATTTTAAAATGAGTTTAGCAGCTGGGCATGATGGCACAAGCCTGTAATTCCAGTACTTGGGAGGCTGAGACAGGAGGATCAAAGGTTTGAAGACAGCCTCAGCAATGTAGTGAGACTCTTGACAACCTAGCAAGGCCCTGTTTCAAAACAAAAATTCAAAAGGGCTGGGGGTGTGACTCAGAGGTAGAACATTCCTGGTTTCAACTCACAATAAATAAATAAATAAATAAATAAATAAATAAATAAATAAATAAGTAAAATGATTAAAATAGACATTTTTCCATCAAAGACATACAAATGAACAACAGTTATATGAAAAAAATGCTTATCATTACTGATCACAAGAGAAAAGCAAATCAAAACCATCAGGAAAGTGTCAATTATTTTATAAAAGAGGCTTCTTAGCTGGGTATGGTGGTACACACCTATAATCCCAGTACTTGGGAGGCTGAGGCAGGAGGATTGCAGGTTAGAAGCCAGCCTCAGCAATTTAGTGAGGCCTTCAGTGAGACCTTATTTCAAAATAAAATATAAAAATAGGGCTGGGAGTGTAGCTTGGTAGCTTGGAAGTAGAACGCCCCTGGGTTCAATTCCCAGTGTCTCTCTCTTTCTCTCTGTCTCTCTCTCTCTCTCTACACACACACACACACACACACACACACACACACACACACACACACACACACACTGTATCTCCCACTGCTCCTAACCCATAACCCATTACCCTTTTTCCCCTCCTACATCTGGATGTTGTTTTGGAGGTACCAGAGGAGAAGACTTTGCGGTTCTTTCACTTTTCCAGTGAAAGTATGACCCATCACTTTAGGTAATGTACTCAACTTCACAGCATCCAAAAATGTGAATATCCTGCTGTCAAAATCTCTGTCTGAGACATTATTAAATTTTAATAAGAAAACATCTATATATACTCCAATCTAGAGTGTTGTAAAGGGCAGATGCAGAAACAGAGCTGTGGATAGTGAGAAGAAATGTTCAAGGAGGAGAAAGGTGGCTGGTGATGTCAGAGGAAAGGGAAGTCCAACTGAGGTTCCTAGGATGTTCCAAAGAGTCATTTCATCAAGATGGAGGAAGCAGAAGCCGACCTGCCAGGGGTAGAGGCAAGAACAGGTAGAGAAAAAGGAAAGGTAAACTTAATACACCAAAGACTTTCCTAAAAGTGAACTCACCCCATTAACTCTGCCTTCCTGCCAAGGATGAGAATAGGCAGGAAGAACCTAATTCTTTAAGTGCTTCAAATTCTTTGAAAGAATTTCTACTAAGTTCAAAGTGCTCCCTGCTAATAAAAAAGTGTTATTTTTCTTCTTTAATTTTATTCTTCTTAGAATGAAACCATTCGAAAGAGAAATGAGAGAGAGGGGGCAAGGTAAACTCAATTATCTTCCTTCTTGGGTGGGTTTCTAGAAGGGGCTCTACTCCTCTGTAAAAGAAGAGCCAGTGTTTTCAGAATCTAATTTCTTGTTGGTGTGCTTGCTACTATTCAGCTTACTCATAGCTTTTATCTATGGAGAAAAAGCAGCGAAACAAAGAACAGGAAATTTCACCACCTGCAGGAACTGTCGAAATGGTTGTTCTGGCAAAAAACTACATATTCACGCTAACCACAACCCTGGCCTTGCATCTTCATTTCCTTCGGAGGATGATTGGTCAAAAAAGAAATGGGCTTTAAATATCACCTCTCACAGCAATAGTGAAAGAAAATCAGTTGATTATTAAAATAATATGCTAGACTATTTGGTTAAGAATTGTGCATGCTGTAGCTCATTTAATTTTTATAACCCCATGAGGTCCATATGTTTAATGTTCTTATTTTACAGATCAGAAGGGGGAGAGACACAGTTGGAAAGTTACAGAGGTGAACAGTGGATATCAGAGCCCAAAATTTTAAATAAATGTTATGTGGTCTGTACTGCATACATCACACCATCTCAGTATGGGAAACACACTCTCCCCAATTACCTAGCAAATAAAAGAGGGGACATCAAGAACAAGGAAGCAGTTGGAAAGTCAAAATTAAGCTTAGAAATTCCAAAAATTCTATTAATCTCATAAGCAAATTACACCGGAGAAATTGTAGTTAAATAAATCAGTCAAACCCAGCCCAACCAACATATTATTATTGTAAATCATCATGACAACAACAGTTATGACAGTTATAATTAAACAGTTACAAATTAAACTTATCATTCAACCAGTAATCTGTCACAATTAAACCAAATCCAAGTGTTTAGGAGGAGGGTCACAAGGACAAGAAACAGTTGTATTTCACGGTAGAGATCATAAGTAGAATAATTAGACCTGTGCTATCTAGCAGAGCTTTCTGTGGCGATGTATTTTGTCTGTTCTTTCAATACAGTAGCTGCCAGTCATGTGTTCATTGAGTAGTTGGAACGTGGCTAGCAGGACTGAAGAACTGAATTAACTGAATGTTAATTTTGTTTAATTTAAATTAATTTTAATTTAGCCTTGCCTGATGGCACACACTTGTAATCCCAGCTTTTGGGAGGCTGAGACCAGAGGATCCGGGTTCAAGGCCAGCCTCAGCTACCTAGTGAGGCACTCCACAACTTATGAGACCCGGTTTCAAAATAAAGAATAAAAAATAGGGCTGGGGGTATAGCTTGGAGGTAGAATGCCCCTGAGTTCAATCCCCCAGTACCAAAATAATAATAATAATAATAATAATAATAATAATAATAATAATAATTTTAATTGCTACATGAAACTAGTTGTTACTGCACTGGACAATGCAGAGATTGAGAATAAAAATAAAATGATCTTTTCCTATAATTATCTTGTAAACACACACACACACACACACACACACACACACACACACACCAATAAGCAAAAACTTCGTGGAAGTACCAAATCTAAGCCTGACAGCTCTAGGACTTTGCCATTCTTTCTAAAAGGTATAGGGCTGTCTACACAGAAATGTCCCACTCAAACCTTAACAGAAAGGGGGAAACAATGACTCCCAGCTACTTAAAAATTATCTGAAATCAGACAAAAAGGAAGTAAGACTCTGAGCTGGGAGAGGCTTTGAAAGCCAAGAGGCTGCCAAGCATGATGGCGCACACTTATAACCAGTACTTGGGAGGCTGAGACAGGAGGATTGTAGGTTCACAGCCAGCCTCAGCTACTTAGTGAGATCCTCTGTAACTTAGTGAGACCCTGTTTCAAAATAAAGAATAATTTTTAAAAATGGGGCTAGGAGTGTAGCTTGGAGGTAGAATGCCCCTGGGTTCAATCCCCAGTACTGAAAAAAAAAAAAAGGAAAAGAAAGAAAGCCAAGAGGCTGAGGACCACCTGAAATTCAGTGGGTAGCTGACATCATTTCACTGGAAACAACCCACAGCTTAAAAAAAGTAAGCTTGCAAATTCAGATCCTCAGCCAGCAGGTCAGACTGCAGAGAGATAAAAAAGCTGTCACTCTCACCTGCTTTGGGGTGAAGAATGTCAGAGACATAGTTTATAAGTGAAAAAGAAAGGGGCACCAAAGAGAAACACAGCACATGCCTTCATGCTACCACATCTCCTCCTGGGTGGCCACGTGCAGCTGAGAAGAACACATCTTTCCATCCTTGCAGGTGAAGGCTGAGGAGGCTGAGGGTATCCATTTTCAATTACATTTCAACATCTCCCTCAAGCCCTGTCCTCTCAGGATTTCTTTCCTCCCTTTCCTCTGTGTTTAAGGACTACAAGTATGACTCTCTGTCCAAGCTTGGAGCTAGATCCAGCACAAGGATGACAGATCTCAAGACATCCTACTCCTTGGGGACACCCACAGCAAAACAGAGGTGACTGTCCATGTGCATAGGCAAAGGCCATCACAAGGAAGGGTTCTGCATGTACATGTATGTTCCTCTCTCTCTGAACTTCATTATGAGATGTGATTACAATGCACCAAAAATATTAAAAGTAATCATAATAAGAAAATCAGGAAGCTGGAAACCTGGTGCTCCTGCTGCAATGAGGAATCAGGAGCTGAGGGCTGCCCAGAGGCTGACCTGAGAAGGCCCTGAGAAGGGACCTGGGGAAAGGAAGAATCTATGTTTGTGTGGGAATGTGTGCATTTTTTTTTTCAACAAAGTATGGGACTTGTCAGGCTTGAAGCAGAGAGCTATTTTCTTGTGGTGGTTTTGTGCCATCCGAAGTTTGACATGTTTTAGCCCACAGCTAATCCTAACCAGAAAACCATTCTAGAGAGCTCTTCAGTAGCAAACAGAGAGATCATGCAGGCATTAAGGATGCTAGAGGCATGGCTGTGCTGGTGATGTTTCCCCAGATCAAAGGGCCTCTTGGCAGGCTACAACTGCAGGGCAGTCAGGTGTGCAAGCACCTCTTTAACATATGCAAATAAATCCATGGTAAACCTTCTTGATTTTCAAGTACAGTGGTTCCCCATACCCTTATCAGTGGTTTTGCTTTCTATGGTTTCAATTTTCTGTGGTGAACCATGGTTTGAAAGCATTACTACAGTGCCATGAAAAATTAAGATAGTCTGAGAGAGAGTCTACTTTGCATAATGTTTATTAATAATATATTGTTAAATTGTTCTACTTTTTATTATTCATTATTATTGTTAATCTCTTACTGCTCCTGCTTGTAGGGTAAAGTTTACCATAGATATACATGTGTACTTATAAGCATAATATATATATTATAGGTCCAGTTATCTGCAATTTTGGACGTCACCTGGGAGTCTTGGAATGTATCCCCAGGAATAAAGGGGGACTGCTATACAGATTTGAGGGCCTGAGAGCCAAAAGTAGGTGGTCAAAGTATGATTTTGGGTTCAGAGGTAATGTAGAAGACTGAGGTATCCTGTGATTTCAGAAACACCAGGAAGACATCGTTAGTCAAAATGCTTCCCTGCTCCATGCTGCCTGGCCTGCCGCCACAGTGGATCCCTCTGGACTGAGAAGCTTTCTCTCATGTCATCACCATTCTCTCTTTCTTCCACATGACTCAGAAGCCAGGGAGTCCAACCAAGTGAGAGGGGTTTCTGCATTTGGAAGGAGAGCAAGAGGCAATTTGGGAGCATGTGGACCTAGGATCCAAGGATTAAGGGAGAAGGAGTGGGTGACAAGAGGTGGTAAGACATCAGTGACAAATTTTCCTACTGGAAAGTTTGCCTTAGGTCAACTCTGATGTTTAAACTACGACTCTTGGTGGCTCAGGGGCTTTTGTGATAGCTCTATACCTGTGTTATACATGCAACTTAAAATCACTGTCATGTCCTAAAATGACCTTGGCACCCTTACATCATTTCATCTGAGTGAATGCCACTCCATCACCTGGCCTCATAAATCCAAGCATTGCTCCAATTCCTCCTTCATCCTCACTCCTACATTAAATTAGTCACCAAAGCCTGGTTGCTCTACCCCTATCTTGTCTCTTGGGTTTATCTCTTACTTTGTTTGCTATTTGCATTTCCATCACTCTTGCTCTGATTCAGATCATCCTTACCTCTTACTTACACAGAAGCAAGTCACCCTTGGATTTCTGTCCTGCTGATGCATCCTACTCAGGGACAATAGATGGCTAGTCTGCTGCAAAATGATAAAACTCTGATAATGCTTTTCCCTACTTAAACATTTCTGCTGTCTCCTCATTGCATACAGAAGAAAACAGACAACTACCAAATCTAGAATTTTCCTTATTTTTGGTCCAGTTAGAAATGCAATCATCAAGAATACAAACAATAATAAGTGCTGACGAGGATGTGGAAAAATAGGAAACCTTATACACTGCTGGTAGAATTACAAATTAGTACAACCACTTTGGAGATACAGAAGTTGTATGGAGATTCCAAAGAAGACTGAGAATGGAACCACCATATGATTCAGCTATACCACTCCTCAGTATCTTTCCAAAAGAATTGAAGTCAGAATATCATAGTGATACATGCATATCCATGTTTACGACATCACAATTCACAACAGTCAAATTATGGAACCAACCCAGCTGTCTGTCAACAGACAAATGGATAACCAAACTCTGGTGTATTCACATCATGGAATTTTACTCAGCTTAGCCTAGATTTTAACTTAACTACCTCTTTAAAGGCCATGTCTCCAAATAAGGTCATTCTGAGGTACTGGTGGTTAGGACTTCAACATATGAGTTTAGAGGGCGAAGAAACAAGTAGCCCATTACAATCTTCACATATGGCTTTCCGTGTGTGTGTGTGTGTGTGTGTGTGTGTGTGTGTGTGTGTGTGCCAATTAATAAAGAACATGAATCAAACTCAAAGAACATTGAAGAATACTTTGTCCAAACTCTCCCTATAGAGGTAAAGAGATGAAATTCAAACTATTTTAGTGGCCAAAGGGGTCTTGGAATTGATAAACTTCCCCTATGCAGCATTCCACTAAGAAATAAGGATGAAAACTGAGTACAGTGGCACACGCTTGTAATCCTAGAACTTGGGAGGCTGAGAGGATTGCAGGTTCAAGGCCAGCCTCACTAACTTATTGAGATTCTGTTTCAAAATAAAAAATTTAAAAAGGGCAACTGGTAAAGTTTGGAGGTAGAACATTCTTGGGTTCAATCTCCAGTACTGGGGGGCAAAAAAGAGAAGGAAAAAAAAGGAAGGAAAAAAGGAAGGATAGATGAAGACTCGAGTGTGGTGACACACACCTGTAATCGCATTATTTAGGAGGCTGAGACAAGAGGATCACAGGTTCAAGGCCAGCCTTAGCAACTTAGCAAGACCATGTTTCAACATGAAAAATCAAATAGGGCTAGGGATATAGCTTGAAGGTAGAATTCCCCTGGGTTCAATTTCTGGTACCAAAAAGTAAAAATAAAAAGAAAGATGAAGGAATGGAGGGTAAAGGGAATTACTGGGGAATTAAGTTGATCAAATAATGTTATATGCATGTACCAATATGCCACAATGAAATCCACCATTCTGTGTAATTTATATGCATCAATTAAAAAAGGAATAAAGATGAGAACATAGCCAGAGGACATTCCATTGAAATGAGGAGGACACAGCAGTTTATTATTCTCTAGTCAATGTCCAAAACCATATTTCCTAAGCTGTTTTCTAAAGGAGCATTAGTCTTGGGGACAGTTGATTGGAATTTTATGATATAAAATTTTTGCAGACAAATGAACTTGGGAAATTGAAAAGAGGAAAAGAAAGAAGGAGGGAAAAAATCAAATCAGTGTCTGGTTCTTACTTAAACTTGGTAAAGCCACAGAAAGGCATATCCCATGGATAAAGTACTCTCTTTTTCAGGGATGGCCCCTGCAGTGAAATGACTGAGTAGGAGGCATTTACACCTGTGATTCCTGTTTTATAAGGGAAATAAATTTGCCTGCTATGTGAGAAACAGTGGAAAATGATCAGTTTTTTTACTGCGTGCCAGAGATCTCACCTTGAAGTCAGGAAGGATAATGGCTAATAAAGCTTTGGAGTGGGCGAGGCTGGGCCAGGGCGGCCCTCTCTGATGAGCTGGCTGGGAAGTTCCTACGCAGGATGGAATGTCCCTGTAGCTGTGAAAGCTTATTAAGCCGGAGGTCATGAGTTCAGGGCTGCCTCCACTATGGAACACCAGTGTGGTTTGTTTGGGTTCGTCTGCCTGTGTGAAGGTGAAGATCCATGGATAATGTGACTCTTGTTGGCCATTTACGAAAGGGGAAGTGAGCCCAACAGCATTTATGCATGCCTCATTACTTCTGCCTTAAAGAAAGCCATAATCTTGGTTTTATGACTATCCCAAAGCCATCTGATTTTTTTCTCAACATCAGATTTTCAAAACCTCTTTGCCCTCTCCACCTATATTTGACTGAATGAAAGTTGCAGAGTATAATGAGAATAAATACTCTAACATTTTCCTCTAAGAATCCTAAAATAAACACATTGCATACTGACTGAGTTTATATGTAAGTTTTAAATATTTTAGTATTTGAGCTTAAAACATTTGACTTTTAATGAATATAATTGATAATGGCCTCGTGTTTGAAAGCTTTCTTCTTTTGTTTCTACATGAAAAAAATGTCTTAAAGAGAATTAAATTGACGGTATATAGTGTATGCTTTTTATGAGGTTATTTCTTCATTTATTCATACAGAAAACATGTATTAAGAATCTGCCAGGTACTACGTGTTAGAGGACAGATGACCTGCTGTCTTGGCTTCCAGAAGGTTGAGAAGTTAGTGCTAAAATTAAAATGAATTGATCACAATCTTCCTAGCCAGGAAGACAATGATAAATAAAATATGGTCAAATAGAAGCAATTGGTAGTGCCTGAAGATTACTTTCTCTATTTGTCCATAGGAACCCATACAGAAAAGGATGTTCATTCAATAAATTCCAACTATTTTTTTACTTCAGTCTAAAAGATCCTTGAGTTTTGTTTTTAAAGTTGTATTCCAGAACTGTTCAGTTGTGAGTGGATATTAAATGACTAAACTAATATAACTGGTTTAGATGTGGCTGAAAAACATAAAAGCAAGTCAGACAGACAGAAAGACAACAGGCCCAGCTTTAGTGGGAAGAATTACGGAACCCAAGCTAGAGTTTCACTCCATATACCTCCTTTTAGGAAAAAGAAAATATCAGCATAAGTGGACAATTGAGTGTGCTAAACTCCAAACACCAATGAATCTCACATTTTTGTATAATCAAAATGCACCAATTCAAAAAAGAAGAAGAAGAAGAAGAAGGAGGAGGAGGAGAAGAAGAAGAAGAAGAAGAAGAAGAAGAAGAAGAAGAAGAAGAAGAAGAAGAAGAAGAAGAAGAAGAAGAAAGGAGATCAGTAAAGTAGAAGGGCATTGGGGAAGGGAGGAGGGAAGAGAAAGGGAGGTACTGGGGAATGAAATTGATTAAGTTATGGTAAGCGCACGTACTAATGAGTCTCACTATTATGCATAACCATAATGTACCAATAAAAACATTTTTCACGCTTGACCACTTTATTGAGACTTGAAACCCCAAATTATTGAACACAATTTCTGAGAACTTTTATAATAAGATTAAATAAAAGTAGTCCTGTAGAGAAATTATAAATGTCAATGCCAAGGCACTATTTCTCCTTATATATCATATTAGGTTCATGAATATTATTAATTTTTTCAGACAGTCAAAAGATTAGAAGGATATAGGAATCATATCAATGAGCTAATCAGCAGACATGTATAAACGATAAATGCACATACATCATAATCTGTAAAATATATAACGTCCCAAGACAAAATATAAAAATGTATGTTGCTGTAAGAGAAAAAAAAGGTTCTTACATTCAAAATACTTGTATATCATTATATTTTGGCTTATATGAGGACTTTTTTAATACTTCTATTGCTATTACAATTATATTGTGATTATATACATCATAGTGAGATTCAAAGTGATGCACTAATACATGCACACCGCACTTGGCGTGCTTCCCTCCATATCCCCCCCTTCCTTCCCTTTCCTCTCTCCCTGTACATGTTAGTGAGATTTGTAGTGATGCCTTTATGTATGCACATAAAATTATTTGATTGTTCCCTTCCTCAATCCTTGTTTTTCCACTCCTTGCCTCCCTCCCCTAATCCTCTTCTACTGTTCTACTGGTCTGTCTCCTCACTTATCTAAAGTTCCTTTTGCTTCTTATTTTCTTTCTAGCTTCCACATATGAGAGAAACATACGACCCTTTCTGCTGATCTCACTCAGCATGATGTTCTCGAGTTCCTGCAAATGACATAATTTGTTCTTCTTTATAGCTGCTTAAAATTCCACTGGGTGAATACACCATGTTTTCTTTATCTATTCATTTGCTGACAGGAACTTGGGTTGGTTCCATATTTGGAGTATTGTAAATTGTGCTGCTATAAACATGGATATGCATGTATCACCAATAAAAACATTTGTGGAGAAAGAAATAAGTCAGGGCATACTTTGTCACATTTAAACTATTTTAGTTGTACAATAGTACAGAGCTCTTCTTTCTTTTTTTTCTTTTTTCTTCTTTAGCATCTTGGTTAGCTCCTGGCACATTATAGGAGTTCAGAAAATGTTAACCAAATAAATGAATAAGAATGAATCTTGTGGCTATATAATTGATGCCATTTCATGCTAAAAGTCACTAACTTAACTTCATAGAACATATGATTTATTGATACAGCTACTTCTTACTTGCCCACAGTTAACAACATATTTGTTTTAATTTATACACGTGTCACAGAGTTTTCTTTCTGTTACATTTGATTTTCTCACAATTATGCAGGTTTATTTCCTAATCTGAGAGTTTACCTGAAGGCAGATTCACTCTTTAGAATAATAATGCTTATTGTTTTTGTATTCTCCATATCCTACTTGGGTCCGCCACTGAGACATAGTTGCTTCCTCAGACACATAAATCTATTGCAGGTGCCTGCTTGCCCCCAGAAACCATAGCTGTGTCCATCACAGGTCAGTCTGCAGAAGGGATGCAGTGTGCAAAAGTGTTGTCATATGCAAGTGAGGTTGGCAAATTGAAGAAGTGGCGCTGACCAGTGGGTCACAGTTGTGACATCGTGTCCAGGGCTGATTCTGCAGACTCAAGCGACTCCACTCTCATCTTCATCTCCACTTCTGGATGCTTGGTGTTTCCATGCATTCTAGATCCTTCCCCAAAGACACTGTCCTCGAGACAGGTGTGGGGTCCTCTGCAAAGGGCTTCCTGGAAGCTTTTAAAATGCATATTCTAGAACCCCCACTCCCAGACCTATTGTGTTGGTCACATTCTTTGTCTTTCCCAGATTTATGCCCTGGAGGACAGGCTCTTGTTCACAGTATCCCTGGCTTCTCTGATTTTTGGTTTCAGTGAATGGGAGACCCAGTGGAAATCCAAGAAGAGGATCCAAGAAGGGAGAGGTTGGCATGCTTCTCCTAGCTCCCTCCCTGCAGCACATTTCTGCATCCTTCGGAATGGCCCCTCCTCAGAGGTGCATCTGGCGCTGGGATCGGGTAACACCATCTAGCTAGGGAAATTCATGGCAGGCTCCATGCTACAAACTATGAAACAGTAACAGAGGAGGAGTAAACAGGAAGGGTATGTGAAGATGCTCTCCCCCTTGCACAGTATGCACTATAAATGTGAACTGTCTTTTCCTGATAGATTCCATCTACCATGATGAAATAAACCACAACTGACTGTGTCATCTGGGAACCCTGAGCTGCACCGGTGGGGGGGAGCAGTGGGCTCAGTTCACAGCCTCCTGCACACCCTACAGGGTGTGAGTGCCAAATGCCTGTTTACTCAGCGGTGGTCCTGCATTTTGAAACACCTTGTGTATGTGTGCAGGAGGACAGGGCAGGGGGAGGATTGAACACAATAACATTCTACCTCCAAGCTACACCTCCAGCCTCGTGTTATTTTAAAACAGGCTCTTGCTAAGTTGCTAAGAGCCTCGCTATGTTGCTGAGGCTGGTCTTAAAATTTCAATTATACTGTCTCAGCCTCCCAACTACTGGGATTAGAGGCATATATCACCATGCCCAGAGAAATGAAGAGGGAGGAGGAAGGGGGGGAGGAGGAGGAGGAGGAGGAGGAGGAGGAGGAGGAGGAGGAGGAGGAGGAGGAGGAGGAGGAGGAGGAGGAGGAGGAGGAGGAAGAGAAGGAGGAGGAGGAGGAAGAGAAGGAGGAGGAGGAGAGAAGAAGGTGCTTAGAGCTGGACATGGTAGTGCATGTCTGTAATCCCAGTACTTGGAAGGCTGAGACAGGAGGACTTCAAGTTCAAGACCAGCCTCAGAAACTTAGTGAGATCCTCAGGAATGTAGTGAGACCCTATTTCAAAATTAAAGATTTAAAAAGGCCTGGGGTGTGTATTGGAGGTAGAGGCCCCTAGGCGCAATCCCCAATACCACAAAATAAATAAACAAACAAACAAACACATACACACATACATACATACATACATACACACATATATACATACATATAAGCTCAGAGTGCTACATTTAACATGGTAGCACCGATTCTCTCCCCACCTTAGTGTTGTGCATTGCACTTGGAGGGAAACTGGTGCACTAATGATACTATTGAGGCCAGTTGTCAAGAGCTGCAGTGGATCTGGGGCCATGACATGGCTTCGTTAGCTCTTGGCTGTAGGTTTAATCCACTAGCTCATTAGGTTCATTGCCAGTGTTTCTTTCATGTATGTGTTCCCTGTAAGCTGTGGCTTTTCAAGAGAGGCTGCTAGAAATCCCACTTGTGAGGATTAAGTGAGATAATATAAAAGTATAGATGCCCAGGAAATGTTTGTGTTCTGTAAAAGAGCCCAGCTAATGTGAACTGGCAGTGATGGAGAGATGTTGGAATTAAATGTCACCTCCATGTTGTTCCTTCTCCTCGGTCCATTTCCTAAATTGAAGCAGTTGCCCATTGAAAGTTAAGGGGGTTTGTTCCATCCCAGTCTGGATGTGTTTCAGGTTTCGGTAATACAGGAGAGTCAGACAAGTGGCACCAAAGCTGCCTTGTGTCAATGCTCCAGTGGCCATGAGCACTAATTGCTGTGCTAACAGGAGCCAGAATTTATTCAAACTTGACAGATCAATGGACACATTCAATTTTCTGCAGGCACAGCTCAGTTCTGTCCCTGTCTCTGCATGTGCGTCCCTACGAGACACTGATACAGAGAAACCTCCAGATGGCTGCAAGTCCTCACTGCACAGCTTGGGATACCCCTCCTGCAGAGGACAGCCCTGCAGGCCGATGACAGCCACTGCCATCTTTGCCTGTTCACCTCTCTAGTTTCTCCTCTGTGTCCCTCTACCTGTAGAGTTTAATTATTTTTTTCAAATTCAAAATAGATATAGTATAAGTAGGATATATTCTGTGAGTCTGTATGAAAATACAGTTTTGTTCTCACTGGACACTAAAGGAAATTAAATTGTTGTGGTGGGTAGGTACTGGGAATTCAACCCAGAGGCATTCTACCTCTAGCTACACCCTCCAGTCCTTTTCAATTTTTATTTTGAAGCAGGGTCTCACTAAGTTGCTGAGGATTTCACTAAGTTGCTGAGGTTGGCTTTGAACCTGTGATTCTCTTGTCTCAGCCTCTCAATTACTGACATCATAGATGTGCACCACCATGCCCAGATATAAAGGAAATACAATCTTAAAGGGTAGTTATAAAGGTAATAGAAGAGAAAGCAACTAGCATGCAATTTAATAACAGATTCCTCCTTTCCTTTATAGACATGGACTTCAGTTTGTTCTGGATGGGTGGTCCAGCTCTTCTCCGGTAGCACTTTTGCAGCAAGACTGTTGTTATTGCACAGATGTGTCTAAAGAAGTACCCATGGTAGAGCCTGTCTTGAAGATTGACTTTTATGGGTGTTTCAATAACAATTCTTGTGTACTAGTTGACTTTTCATCTCTTTGATGAATACCTGAGAAAAACAATTCAGAGGAGAAAAGACTTGTTTTGTCCTATGGTCTCAGATGATTCAGTTCATGGATGGCTGACTCCACTGTTCCAGGCCTGAGGCGAGGCAGAACATCATAGTGGGAAGGCATGGCAGCTTGGAAATAGAGGGGAGGGGGAGGGACAAGAAATACCCTTCAAAGGCACACCCCCAGTGACCTACTTCCTCCAACTATGTCCCACCTCCTACAATTTCCATCATTTCACAATAATCCAACCAAATAACCCAGAAAAATTATTAATTTATTGAATGGATCAATCCACTAATGAGGTTGGAGTCTTCACGATTCAATCATTTCTTAAGAGTCCTACCTTTGAACATTGCTGTGTTGGGGATCAACACAAGTCTCTGGGGAACACTTTATATCCAAACTAACAACCTACTCATCACCAATATATATTCTTACCTAAAAATCCATCTTATAATCATTCCACCAGTGAAGATGCTAGTGCAGGTGAAAGTTCTTAAAGGAAATGGACTGATCAGACGTCTTAGAAGAGCTTAAACTATGGTTACCCTACATTCAGATATGTCTCAGTGGGTTTGGGAAACTAGTAAATTATGTTTGTCTAGGATCTATTTAAATAAGGGAGATATTAATCTGAATTCTTTCGGTTGCGAATTTCAAAATCAAATTTTAAAATTTTAAAGTAGTTAGAAGAAGAATGTGATGTCTGTTTCCATTAGTGTGAGCTTTAGACTTGGCAGAATCCAAGTGCTAGGTGTTACTAGGAATTTCCATCTTAACTCTGCTCAATCAACTAATGTTTTTATTCTTTGACCTCAAGTTGATGGCAAAATTCAAGTTCACCATTCTACCAGCTTCAAATCTAGTACAAAAAGATAGAAAAAAAAGCTCAATTTGTAATCAAATAATTGAGCAAATATTTTGGGCTTCAGTTTCATCAATGTAGTTCTCATTTCTATCACTCTACTCTCTTAAAATTGTTCTACTTAAAGTCACCAAAGAATAGAGTAACCACACATCTTAGTTTGCATGAGATTGTCCCATTTTATACCTCCTGCCTGAGCACAAATATTAATAAAATCTTCTTGTAGCCCTCCTCAGTGATGTTCCCAGTTACCCTAGCTGGCAATCACCATCTGATAGTTGTATGGTGTGTGTGTGTGCACAAGCGCATGCCTGTGCACATTCATTCTCATCTCTCAATTTACTCCCCCTAGAATGTGAACTTCTTGAGGGTTTTCCCTCACTCCATAAGCTTTTAGTAAAAATCCACATGTTGGTAAAAAGCTCTGTGGGCTATGGAGAGAATACGATGTTACCAACATGGGTATTGGCATCTTTTGCAACAAGGAAAACTACCACCAGTGGTTTCAGCATCCTTGGCCAACAGTGGTCCAGGCATGGCCCTCCATATCTTTACCAGGTACATTACCAGCCCTGGGGCAGTTGGATGCACACCATCAGAGAAGCAGGGTGATTGCTCGGCCCTGATAGCAGAGCTGGTTGGGTGTGGCTGATGGCAAGAGTCATCATCAAAGAAACTAGGATGAGGAAAGATCAGTGGATGTCTCTTGGAGCCAGCAGAATTGGCACTCACAATACAAGTGAGTCAAACCCCGGGAGAGCCTAGAGTCCTTCACCAGGTTGTCAGGTCCTCAATAGGATTCATAGCTATTTTGATCACAGCTGTTTTCTTTATACCACGACTAGTATATGAATGGCTTAATAGATACTTGATGAATAAAGATTCCAACATGTGAAGTTTGTGGGGACCCTCTCATTTCAAGGCAGGGATGCAGGTATACTAGGAAGATACTACACAACATCCTTTCTATTTAAGATCTCTCCCCTTGTGGAGCCATGAACTATACAATTCCCAGTGTGGTGCTGTGCTTTGTGGATCTGCCTTCACAACTCAAGGTCAGGGATTCTATCTCATTACACTAGTTGTTCTTATCCTTGCAATCATGTTTCCTTTCTCTGCTATTGCCTTTCCTGGGTCCTGCTGGCCATAGAAATGGGACTACACGAGCCCCTTTCTTTAAAAACTGAAATACTCTGATGTTTGCTGGGTTAGAAGCTGACTCATGTTACAGGAAATCTGGGAATTGACGATAGGACCAGATAGTTAACTCTGAAATCTCAAGCAGCAACAACAACAACAACAAAAAACTCTTCCCCTTTTCCATCATTCCTTCTTCAACAATTTATTTTCAAGTATATGCCAAGCACTATGTGACACATTGAGACTATAGTAATAAAAGATAACATAGTTTGTTTTAAAATATCTTTGATAAGCAAAAATTAAAGACTGAACCATGATGATTGGAAATAATATTTTTAGCTTAGACAGAAATTTTTCTGTTAGCATGTGTGTGTCTAAGACTGGATCTTGGTATGTCAGGAAGAGTTGTAATGTGTAAGAAATAATATACTAAAAGAGGTTTCCATCCAGATGTTAGATCAAAGAGATTATGATGCATTCAACCAAGGAGCTGGATTTTTTAATGCTTATCCAAGTTTTAATGCCTTTGAGATTTGCCTACTACCATTCAAAACTTGGTACGTGTTATTCCATATAAATGTTATGCAATGACCTGAAAATGAATACCACATTGAAGTATGTCATAACAGTGCTTTGTACCACTGAGTTCTGCCTCTGTGAGTAGAGTTTACCCAAAAGACCACATCGTATGACCAAGAGCCCACAGACTAGACTGTACATACAACTGGGCTGGATTCTGCTGCTATTTCCAGATGTTGCTATTCAAAGCACTCATTGGGTCCAGATGAACTGCCATACTTTCCTGATATATTTTCTATGGATGTTTTATTTATTGTTCTTTTCTTTTACTGTTTATAGTAGGCTATTGTTTAAAGTGGCCATTTCTGTTTGGGTTGGCATTTCTATTGAGGTGTTTGACAATTTTCCAGAACTATGGAATCATGAACCAGATTTTACCGTTTTATCTTAGGGATGGCTGGAGTGACTACTTTCCAAACCAAATTGGGCTGAGTATTTGTAAAATATGAAATGAATTTAAAGCTCTAGAAGTATCTAAGAAAATTAAGAGAGCATCATTATTCTAGATTCAGTTAAAAAAATACCATGTATGTCTAGGCCTTAGAAACAGAGAGAGAGTGAGCTTCATTCTTGTTGTTTCAAGATTCATTTTCTTCTGAGGGCCTTGGAATCTCACACTGAGTCTGCCTCATATATGACAGGGTGAATTCCTATTTCTTTGTCAGTTAGTGCTTTTGTAGACAGCTCACTTACCTCTTGTGCTGAGTGCAGTTTCTGCGTTCAGCTCATTACTTTCATCAGTGTAACATATCTAAGATATTTCAAGAAGGTCAAAATATTTGAGCATGACTGTAAGTCTCTCCTTAAATGGACCTTGACTAAGCAGGGATGAAGCCTTATCAGACACTTGAGACTAATTTTTTCCAAATAGGTTAGAGTTGAATAGCAATTATTTAAACTTAATAATATAGTAATATTTTATGTAATAATGTTCATTCATGTTTTTCCATCCTATCATGTTCAGCATGTGCTAAAGAAATAAGAGCAAAGACTTACTAAATTGAGTGCTTGCAGAATTATTTCCATGTAACTTCCATGCTTTTGAAATTTTGAAATTTCCTGGGATATATTGGATCCAGATCATTGTGCATAGTTGACGGAGTCTCAGTTAATAATGTACAATGATCTAAATCTCACATGTTTTCAATGAATTACTGAGCTTCCTGTTTATGATATCCTGAGTCTGCTTACAATTATTTTCCTAAATTGCTGGCCTGTTTGCAGATGCATGTACAGTGGCATACAAAGAACTAAGAGTATGCCAAATTAGGACTGTCTTCCTTATAAAACCCCACACTGCTGCATTTTAAAGACAGCTGTAGAGCTGAGCTTGGTGGCACCCGCTTGTAATCCCAGTATTTGGGAGGCTGAGACAGGAGGATCACAGGTTCATAGCCAGCCTCAGCTACTTTGTGAGGCCCTCCACAATTGAGTGAGACCCTGTCTCAAAAGTAAATAATAAAAAAATAGGGCTGGAGGTGTAGCTCAGAGGTAGAATGCCCCAGTACTGCAAAAAAGAAAAGAAAAGAAAAAAAAAAAAGACAGCTGTAGCAGTATGTAAGTAAAATCATATTTGCTGGCAGATGAGATGTTGAGTCAAAAATATAAACTCCTGAGCAACATGATTTTTTTCACTCAGAAACATAATATAGTTACACTCTGTATCCTTTTAAATGAAATGATTTACATAGTTTTCCATTATATCTATGTGCCATAGTCTTTGTTGTTGTTGTTGTTGTTCTTTGGTACTGGAGATTGAACTCAGGGACATTCTACCTCCAAGCTACATCCCCAGTCCTATTTTTTATTCTTTATTTTGAAACAGGGTCTCACTAAGTTGCGGAGGGCCTCACTAAGTATCTGAGGCTGGCCGCGAACCCGAATCTTCTTGTCTCAGCCTCCCAGGTACAGGGATTACAAGCGTGTGCCACAACGCCCAGCTCATAGTTTTTTCAATAAACCCCATTAACTAACTTTTTAGTTGTTTCCCTTTTTTTGTAATTTGTAAACAATGATACACTTAATATCCAGAGAAGCATGTCTTTGCATACTTGAACAAATATTTTTACAGAATAAATTACTGGAAGGAGAATTTTTTTTCAAAGGAAGTGTGTATTTAGGCTATGATAAATATTGCTGAAAAAGAAATAAACAACTTTCTCATTTTGTTCATTTCCATTTTCTTGCCAACTCTAGGTAAAAACATTTTAACTATTTGCAAATTTAATGTGTCAAGGACTATATTGTTTTAGTTTGCATTTATTTGATTAGTAAAGAAGCTGGATATCTTTTCATCTATTTACTATTCATTTTAATTTCTTCATTTGAAAACTCTTCATAAGCTTGCTTCATGATTCTGTTGGGTTGCTTTTTTCTAATTTTTATACAAGTTTCTTATGTATTATAGAAAAAAACCTTTATTTTATCATATATGTTATAGTCATTTTCATGCTGATCAAAAACTGATTACAATGAAATACTTTTCTATTTTATTAAAGTCACCCACACTTGGTTCACTTGGCAGCTTCTATAAATTTTTATGAGAGACTTAATAAATACATTTGTTTTAATCACTATCAAAAGGAGCAAACAAGAAGCATTGCCTAAATATAGAATAAATGAAATATAAGGAACATTTTTATTAAATGTTTCACTATGAAAATAACAGCTTTTGTTTTTCCAGAAGATTCTTTAAGACCAGACATTCTTGGAGTTCAAAAATCTCCAAGCCACTAAAGAGATACTTCAGGCATGACAGAAAACTAACTGTATCAGCTCAAAACACACCGTTATTAACCCCAGAAGGAGTGGTGTGTATTGTAGAAAAAAACCAGGATCCATTCATACATTCAGCTTCATCATTCATCAGTCATGTGACTCAGTCTTGCGGAGCATCCAGTTTCTTCATCTGTATAATTCACATAATTAAATCTGACCTGTAGGTTGCTGTGATGATTAAATAAGGTATGATACATAAGCTGTCTACATATACATAATAGATGTTCAGTAAACACTCCCATTCTCAACTCCTACAATCTATCTCATGAACAAAACTGTACCTAGAATTACTCAACTGTAACTCTAGGTAGAGTTAAAATGTAAAATTACCAAATCAATAAAGATTTTGCTTTTACGTGTGTGTGTGTGTGTGTGTGTGTGTGTGTGTGTGTGTGTGTGTGACTGGAGGTGGAACCCAAGGGCCTTCTACCTCCAGGATATGCCCCCAGCCCAATTTTCTTTCTTATTTGGAAACAAGGTCTCACTAGGTTGATGAGAATCTCACTACTTGCTGAAGCTGTCCTCCAATCTCCAATCCTCCTATTTCAGCCTCCCAAATTCTGGGAGGGCAGGCAGGCACCACCATGCCCAGCAAGATTCTGCTTTTTCTTGAAACACTCAATTGCTAAAATTTCTCATTCACAGGTAAATTAAGATTCACTTGATTTTCTAGAACCAGATTGAAACTATATTCTCTGAAAGATAGTTCACAGCTTACAGCTGTTTAATATTTAATGTTAATGTTGAAAATGATGTTTACTATGGGAAGAATCAGGTTGCATGACAAAGATTAATGTCTATAAACTGTTCAAGTAAAATGAGAGGGTGACTATGTCTAGGAAGTGGACCAGGGACCATGTGGACATGATCGGTTCCTTATCCATCTACTTTTGTGAGGAGGGTCTCAGATATTTGGAGGCAATAGTCTCCAAAAGGAAGGCACCTGTGATTAATCATGTTGATAGTTTGTTCTCTTGATATCATAAATGAATACTTACGTATCACTATTGATTCATTAACTGCAACAAATTTAATAGGCCAGAGCATGATGTTAAGAACAGGGAAAACTGGGTGTGTGAGGTATATCGGAACTCTTTGTCATGCTTTCAAAATGTTTCTGTAAATGTAAAACTAAAGCCAGGCATGGTGGCAACTACCTGTAATCCAGTACTTGGGAGGCTGAGACAGGAGGATCACAGGTTTAAGGACAGCCTGAGCAAGTAGTGAGACTCTCAGTAACCTAGTGAGATGCTGTTTCAAAAGAAAGATAAAATAGGGCTAGGGATGTAGCTCAGAGGTACAATGCCTCTGGATTCGATCCCCAGTACCAAAAAACAAAACAAAACAAAGAATCCTAAAATTATTCTAAAAGTTGAAGTTGATTTTTAAAAAGTGGTTCCTTCATTTACATCCCATTTCATTTTACTTCCTACCTTGAAAAAAAAAAAAAAAACTTTCTCCTAAGGGCCTAGGAAGACAGAATGCTTTCAAGAAGGCGAGAGTGCCCATCCTCACCTTGGCAATCACTTTTCTCCCAGTGCATCTCTGATACCGCTCTCTTCTCCCCATCTGACTTGTTTGCTGCTCTGTGGGCCTGTGTCAGTGAAGGACACTAACGAACGTTCAAAAAACACATACTGATTGCGATAATTCAGTCTTTGTTAAGTGAATTCTGAATCAGGGACCAACCAGTGTCCTTCTTATAAAGTAAACCCATTCTACAAGAAGCCATTCTGCAGACCAAGAGATGGGGCACTGCACAGAGTCAGCCTGCACATGCGCACACAGTCAGCTGTGCTCAGCTTCCCACCTGGCAACCTGTCTGTCAGCCCTGGACCAGGAGTGCAAAATACAGGTCAATTGTTGAATCGTGGTGTGACAGCCTCAATCGCCCGGCCTGCAAATTTTGGTTGGGTGTTGCATAGTCTTAAGTAGAACCAATGGAGACAGAAGCTAACAGAACCAACACTTAAAAACAAACAAACAAAAAGCTCTTAGCCAAATAATGGGCTGGGAAACTGCTGCATTTTATGTAAATTAATGAATCAAAACATTTATCTGAGTAATTGACCAATGTTAATTTGCATGTTTAAGTAAGTGCAAATTTCAAGGAAATTTGTCATGTTCTCCATCTATACATCCCAGAAAAATATAGAGATATGTCAAGTTCATATCATGTGTGTGTGTGTTTGTGTTTGTGTGTATGTGTGACAGAGAGAGATAGAGAGAGAGAGACATGTTCTGCATGTGCCAGTGTGATATGTTGGTTACAATAAGGTTGAGCCAGAGGAAAGAAAGGGCCGAAATATTTTATATTTAGTGGTCTTTCCAAATCAATTTTAAATGAAATGGTTGCTTAAGGTTTTCTTTTATGTTGATAATGAAAAATGGTGTGGGCAACAATGAGTCCTGACTTTTCAGGTCTTGAGGATGGTAACAGAAGGAACCCAGCAGGTCTGCCCACTCCTGTTGTTAATTAAAGTATTTTCACGTTCTCCAGGGTATAACGCACTCCGGGCACTGAGCCCCAGAAAGACTTGTGCAGTCTAATGATTGCACATTCAAATAAACACAGTTGGGGGCCACTGGGGAACTGAAGAGATCCCTTCCCCCACCTCATTAGGGGCTGCAATGCTTTACAAACGTCTAAAATGCACACAAGCTCCATTTCTTATGAATAATAAATACCAGTCAGGCTCCCAGGTGCTCAGCGGTTCAAGGGAAGGTGGACACCTACTTGTCCAGCTGAGACTTACACAGTACAAGCAGCAACATTTGCAGTTCAGAGCTTGCTTCACTGCATTTGCCAAGTGGGTCCTGCCAAAGCAGATTTCCTTGGATTTGTTACACCCCTTTGTCAGCACTGTTAACAAATCTGGCTGTATGTGAAAGGTGGACAGCTTCCCAAAGCTGATTTTGAGTTGTCAGAGGGTGAATCCGCATGTGCCAAAACCATCTTGAGGACCTCACAGCCTCAGCAAAACAGGACACGCTTAAAATATTCAACATCCTTCCAAACTGTGAAACTAAATTGTACAAAGTCTCCTGAATTCTTAGGGTTTCAGTTGATAGAAAGTCGGGGCAATTTTACTAGAGAAGTATGCTCCCGCCTCCAAAAATAAAAATTAATTATTTTTGCCAGTTGTGTAGTTGTGTGACCTGGAGCAATAAGACAGGCAGCTGCAGGGTTGGGGTTGATTCAGTAAATTATTATTTAGGAAGTGCTTAAATAGTGTATTCAGGAATTGGTATATAAGTGTTGGTTAATTGGATGGAAAATATATACATATATGTATATACAGATTATATATGTATAATATATGCTAATTATGTATCGATATTATATATACAGTAGTTTCCCTTGTTACACTGGGTACTGAGTTTGCTTGGCTTGTTTTTTTGTTTTTGTTTTTTTTTTGTACTAGAAATTGAACCCAGGGGCATTCTACCTCTGACCTACACCCCCAACCCCTAAGTTGCTGGGGATGGCTCGAATTTGCAATCATCCTGGCTCAGCCTCCCAAGTACTGGAATTACAGGCATGTGCCAGCATGCCAGGCTTCTGAGTTTCTCATCTATCTATCTATCTATCTATCTGCAGATATATAATAAATAGAAGGACTTAATACAAGATGCATTTAATATATATATATATATATATATATATATATATATATATATATATTAGAGTATCTGTCAACAAATGAAATTATAGGATATACACACAACGGATTTCTACTCAGCCATAAAGAAGAACAAAATGATGTCATTGGATGAAAGTAGAGAATATTATGCTGAGATCACTCAGTCACAGAAAATGAAAGGCTATATTTTTCCCCTTATATAAGGAATTAAAAGGGACTCCAGAAAGAGCAGGAGAAACCTTGGTGGAGCGATGGAGGGGGTCTAAGGGAGGGAGGTGTGTAGGGGGAGGGAGATCTGATGAAGAAACTCTTCAATCAACATGATGTACATATACAAAATTATCAGTTCCAACCTTAATATCGTGTATGGTGATGGGAGGGAGCATGAAGGGAGTTGGGGGGAAGCTCCCCAAGTGCTGTGCAAGTGCTGTGTGCATGCATGTCTCTATTGCTCTGAACTTCATCTTGAGGTATGATTACAATGCACCAATTACAATATGTAAATAAATTTAATCCAAATATGTTAATATAAATATCCAAATACGTAACACAAATAAACCAATTAAAATATATTGAAGCATACTATATATTGTGTTTGATATTATATCATACTATATAGTATATTTAAATGCTGATGAAGACACATCTTTTAGTGAAATCCAGAAACCAGGACAGAAGCAGGTCCCGCATCCTTGAGGCACGTGGGTTTAGTAAGCTCCCATAAAGAAACACTTCTAGACACCTGGAAGACAGAGCCAGAGAATAGCAGAAAATGCTGCAGAGCTGCCAGCTGTCCATGCAACCTGGCCTCACGCTGGGCAGGACCGGTGCGTTCACTCCAGCAGGTCACTATCATCTCCAGATGGGTCTCAAGACACACAGCTCCGCACCAGCACAGGCCGTGCGCTGGTGTTTGTCCTCCTTTCCAGGCAAAGAGGCAGGTTACCTGGCTGCTGCTGAGGACTCCTCTCCCAGCCAGGAGCGGCAGGGCTGCAGTGCATGCTGTAAAGCCCTGTGCCTCCCACACTTGAGGGGCCCTCAAGTCCTTTCATCTCAGATAGGCAGACACTGCACCCCCGGCCGGGACTTCTTGCCTGAAATGAATTCATGCTGCCATGTAACTATGAGAAAGAGGTGTCCATGGGCCACCGCTGCTGCCAGGGGTCGACTGCGCGTGGCATATGCATGTCTGTGTGTTGCGCACCTGGCGTGTATGGTGTGTGTCTGGATGAACGTGTGTGTGTGCTGTATATGGTGTGATGTGTATATGTGGTGTGTATGTGGGATATTTGATGTGGTATGTATGCACGATGCATGCATGTGTGTGTGTGTATTTTCTTTGTAGGCATTCTGTGCTTTTCTTATTTGTATGCATTTGGCCTTTGCCCAGTGGAGGTTTTACTATTTAAAGGCATCTCCCACATTCCTCTCAGGCGCCTAGTGGAATCAGAAGGCTGTCACTGCCTCTTCTCATCTGCCTGGGGGAGCCCCCGCCACCTGTATAGGGAGGTTTTGAAGGATTTATCAGTAAGTCTGAACTTCCTAATAATGGCTCAGTACAATGCCCTGGAGATGGGTTAAGAAGCATTCAGAATTCTCTCAAAGTAAACAGGACCCACGGTCACAGTTCCGCCAGGAGACTTGAGCAATTGCATTGCTCTGGCTCTCCCGCAGGATCTGGGCAGCAGAGCACACCACCTGCCTCCCACCGAAGGAATCAGCAGCCTAGGGTTGTCCTAAATGAAGTAAGTGGCTTCCTCTGTGACTCAGAGGAAATCACCTCCTATCAATCGATGATGGCAGAAGGAGGCTAAACTGCTTCCCCCTCAAAGGCTTGAAAACTTCCTTAAGGAGAGCTTACTAGGGCAGTTTTCAATCTATCAATTAGCATATCTATGCTAAATATGTATCAATATTATATATGCAATTGTCTTCCTTCTTATACTGGGTTCTGGGTTTCATATATATAGATATGAACATATATAGATATACAGATATATATAGATATATAGATACACACATATACATGGAGATATATACATACATATTTTTCTTTTAACAACATTTTTATGTTTCATTTTTCTTTATTTTTTATTTTTCCACTTTTTTATACTTTTATTGGTACATTATCATCTCATATCATCATGTAGATCATGGTGACAGTGATATACATGCACACAGCAGTCAAATTTACACACTAGCTGAGGTTGGAGTGGGTTCTCAGTCTGTAGCCTAAAGTTTGAGCAGCACTGACAAATCTGTGCATCCATACAGAGGAGGCGATTCTCAGATGGGCCACCCTCTGCTCCCTTTACAATTCCCACGCCCCCTCCTCTTCCTGCCTCCCTGCCGAGCATGAGAAGCTCCTCTCACAAGTGGGCGATACCCCTGTCCAATTCCCGGACCTTGCACCCCTTCCTCTTGTGAGTTCAATTTCGGGGATTCTCTTTGTAGGGTTTTTACTTTCTTGTCAGGGACTTGATCAGTTTGAAAATAAGCACTGACAGCATTTGGGAAAATCCCCTGGGCTACAGCCACCTCTGCGCCCGTTTTCTTAGGACAGATGGTATTTTGTGACAGCTGCCAGATTTACCAAGACCTTCTGAGTCTTTGGAAAGATTCAAGTAAAAGCAGAAAGCTTACGAGGGAGAGGGGCAATGCCACACAAGTTTCAGTTCTCTTTTAACTTAACTGCAGATCCCTTTGATTTACTGCCTGTTTGCCCCTCCTGGGCCCCATCTATTTCTGTCCATATGCTCTCGGGGAAAGGGCTTTGAAAAATTCCAAAAATGTTTTGTACTGGGAGTAATTTCCTTCATCACGTTTACTGTACATTTTCACTTAGGCTGTTTGACTTGCTGTTTTCAAGATCCATCCTAGCAACTTTTTATTTCTGGAAACAAATGGGCCTCTTTTTTTCTCTGGGGTGTGTGTGTGTGTGTGTGTGTGTGTGTGTGTGTGTGTGTGTGTGTGTCCAAATGAAATTATTCTGAAGTATCCTGAAGTTTGCATCTTGTCTGTGTCATATGCTTTATTAAACATCATAATAATAATTTTTCATTCTGTCCATTTATTCTTCCTGGACAGCCTCTACTCATAACCTTTGAGAGTCTGATAGACCACTTGTCTACTACTTGAGTTTGTGTTGCTATAATAAAATACTTGAAGTCATGTACCTTACAAAGAAAAGAGATGGTCAAGCATGATGGCACATTCCTGTAATCTCAGTACTTGGGAGGTTGAAACAGGAGGATCTCATGTTTGAGGTCAGTTTCAGCAATTTAGGGAGGCCCTCAGCAACTTAACGAGAGACCCTGTTTCAAAATAGAAATAAAATAAAATAGGAATGAGAATGTAGCTCAGAGGTAGAATGCCCCTAAGTTCAATCCCCAGCATGAGAAAGAAAGGGAAGGAAGGAAGGGTTTCTGATATGGGCCTCACAGTGGATAGCATCACATGACAAACGTGAGAGAGAGAGAGAGAGAGAGAGAGAGAGAGAGAGAGAGAGAGAGAGAGAGAGAGAGAGAGAGATCTTGTGGTGAGAGAGGAAGCAGGAGACTGGGCAGAGGGGCCAGGGTCCCAATTTTATAACAAAATGCCTTTGTAAGAACTAACTTGGTCCTGCAAGAACTGCATTAATCCCTTCTCAGTGTGGTGCCCCATGACCTAATTCTCCTCCCTAAAGGCTCCATCGCCTCAAAGCCATTGGGAACCAAGCTTCCAGTACCTGCATCTTTGGAGAATAAACCATAATCAAACCACAACACCAGATGACATTGCCTCTTTTCTTTCAAGCTGCATATAAGATAGAAGAAAAAAATAATAAAATAAAATAAAATGAGACATGAAGGACGGAGAAGGAAGTAACACTTTTCCAGGCCTGTCTTTCTCCCAGGGTGTTATTCCCAATTTCCTGGGAAATCTGTAAATTTTAAAGTTAACCAAAAAGTCACTCACTTATGATAAATTACCTTGTGTATTGTTCATTAACTATCCCAATGAATAGTTTGAACAAGAGAAAAATGATACATTGAGGAACCAATTAATAGGGAACTTTCCAGAATTATCTATTCATTAGACAATAGAGACCATGTTAAGTATTCAGAAGTTGACCAAATCACTATACACTTTCTTGTGATCACTGGACAGATGTCATCCTCATATACCTTCCCATGCCCACCATTCACTGAGCTTCTGTTAAAAGAAGAGCCATAAGCTTCCCAAAATGTCCACACTCTCCCTCGAATGTGTATTCCTTCCTTTCCTGAATAAATCTTTATGCCTCTACCGGCACGTGCTGAAATTCTTTTCCATCACCTGCTGGTCCGGAGTTGAGTTCTTCCCTCTGTCTGGGAACTCCTCCGAACCCTCTTCTCCCGTACCTACCATGCCATACAAACTTGAGCTGAGAATGTCAGGAATCACACTGGAAGCTGGTAGGTAGCAAAATCTCGTGAGAAACAAGGTAATAGTATAGGAGAGAGAGAGAGAGAGAGAGAGAGAGAGAGAGAGAGAGAGAGAGAGAGAGAGAGAGAGAGAGAGAGAGACTGCCTCAGTCCCCGATGTTTCCATTACAGTCCACATGAGTCCAGGGGATGGCTTTGCTCTCATTTTTGAGATTGTCCAGTATAGCCTTAAAATAAGTCTTCCTCTTATGTGATCTTTAGATTTTTACAACCAATTTCCCCAAGAATATGTACTTCATAACATGATGTAGTTGTACTCTAGTATCTATTCTCTTCCTCATCTTGGGTAATAGAACTCTGATTTTTAACCAATCCACTATACTTGGCAAACAGACTGAATGTCCCATTTTTTTTTCTGTAGCTAGTAGTGGACAGCTGACTATACTAGTAAACAAAAACAATCTTCTATATAACCACATTACAAGTATTAACATCAGGAAATTAACACTGATATAATTCTAATCTATAGACCTTATTCCTACTTTACCAAATTTCCCAGTAAAGTGCTTTATAATGACAGAAAATCCTAAATTATGAATTCTGTAATCATTTGTGTATCTTTTTTAGTCTCTCTTTAAGTCTAATATGACTGTTCTTCAGTCTTTCCTGGATTTTTGTGACCCTGATATTTTTGAAGATCAGGCTGGCTGTATTGTACAAGGTCCTTCCGCTTGGGTTTGTTTGATGTTTCTCCACCATGATAAGCAAGTTGTGCATTGAGAGCAGCAGAATAGCAGAAGTGATGGTGTGTTCTGCCCACTGCCTATATGAGGAGGCTTAGGGTGTCAACTGTTCCATTACTGGAACAGTTATTCTGACCACTTGGTTAAGGAGGCATCTGCCAGGTTTTTCCACTGCAGAGCTACTATTTTCCTACTTTTATTATTCTAGAGCTATTGTTATTGGGCGCTTGTCTGAGCAGCTGTTCCTTGTTTGATGATCAACAGGTAATAAAGGATCATGCAAAGACAGTTGGCTGTGGGCTCTGGTAGATCGTTTTGATAGGCTGGCTGAGCAATCATTTAAAGACCTTGACAACTTTGTTGCATAGTCCTTTTCAGTACTGTGTTGGCAGTAATCAAACAAGCAAGGGGCCAGCCAATCCTTGCTAAGCAGCTTCTTATTTTTACAAGACTCTACTCTGAACTAACTGTATATTAAGTGAAAGCAACATAAATGCACAGATATAGGAGAGAAGTAAGTAAAAGAGGATTCTCCAGTAAACCAGATAATCAAAATTAATAATATAAGCCAGGTGCAGTGGTGCATGCCTGTAATTCCAGTACTTAGGAGGCTGAGACAGGAGGATTGCAGGTTTGTGGCCAGGCCCTCTGCAACTTTAATTAACATAAAATAGGGCTGGGGTATATCTTAGAGGTAGAAAGTCGCTGGGTTCAATCCCCAGTAACACACACACACACACACACACACACACACACACACACACACACACACCACAATACTAATATAGACTGTAGTCTCTTCTTTAGTTTACAATATCTTTTAACAATTAAGGAGGTTCTTTATGGAAGGTTAGCTAAAATACAAATGATTGTAGAAATGGTTGAGAATTAATACTATGTCCAGTAATGAAGTATTGGTTTGTTTTTTTGTTTGGTTTTGTTCTTTTGTTTTTTGTGATACTAGAGACTGAACCCAGGGACATTCTACCTCCAAGTTACACTCTCAACCCTTCTTATTTTTTGTTTTGAAACAAGATCTCATCAGGTTGCTGAAGCTGTTGAACCTGCAATCTTTCTGTCTGACCCTCCCAAGTACTGGAATTACAGGTGTGCACCATCACACCTAGTTAAAGTATTATTTATTAAACTCAGCTATTTTATTTTGTTTAATATTATTTTGTTTTATTGCGGTACTGAGAATGGAACCAAGGGCCATTCTACCTCTGAGCTACACCATCAGCCCTATTTTACTCTTTATTTTGAAACAGGGTCTCATTAGGTTGTGGAGGGTCTCTCTAAGTTCCTGAGGCTGTCCTTGAACCTGCAATTATCTGGTCTCAGGCTCCAAAGTACTGAGATTGCAAGCGTGTGCCACCACACCCAGCTGTTTCAGTTCTTTTAAAGCTCTGGACCTTTTAAGAACTAAACCCATTGAGGGTAGAAGAATGATAGTAATCTATCTCAGTTCCTAAAAATGGGTAACTTATGATTAAAATGGACAGAACCCATGTAAGAAACAGTTCTAAGAAGTTATTTTTGTTCTTAGAGTAGTCCTTTAAGTCGAAATGGAGAGAAAAGCAAATAAGAATTGTCACTCCACGTCTCCTCCATCAGGCCTGGCTCCAGCGTGAGGTGAAATGCTGGAACACACGCGGCCAGTCTGCTCAGCAGACCCCTTCCAGCACGCACCACACACTGCCTTTGTCGTCGCCAGCGTTTTCAGCCCACCCAATTGTTTAAAGACAATGAGAAGTTAAAAATCAGTAAACATGCCAGTTCACGAATTTCATAAACCTAGCTGAGGCAAATGCAAAGAACAAGTTGTCAGAAGCAGTTGTGTTGTAATCCATGTGTAGCAATAATCAGACGAGAACAGTAATTGTGGCAGTACATTTGTGTTAAAATGAGATGGATTTTGAGAGATTTTTGAGAATGCATCCACCCACCGCAATCACAGATTTACTTCCTTGGTATGAACTTGAAAAAATATATATAATCGTCGTGATCAGCGTCTTTTAAAAGGCATGTTAGGTTGCTCAACATATAAATCATCTTTTTATAGTCACTTCAACATCAAATCCATTTATAAAAAGATTATCAGATTCATCTCTTAGGATCAACTGCTAGATGCAAAATGTGGTTGCAGGATTAATTAGACAGATGCTCTTATACACAGCTGGTCAAAGTAAGATTTGCTGTCAAATTTTTATATGACTATTTGGTAATATAAACCAACAATATTTCAATTTTTTTTTTTTTTTGCGGTACAGGGGATTGAACTCAGGGGCATTCTACCTCCGAGCTATACCCCCAGCCCTATTTTTCATTCTTTATTTTGAAACAGGGTCTCACTTAGTTGTGGAGTGCCTCACTAGGTAGCTGAGACTGGCTATGAACCCAGATTCTCTGGTCTCAGCCTCCCAAATGCTGGGATTACAAGTGTACTACCATGCCCGGCTCAATTTTCATATCTAATGATGGTACATTTCTGCTTCTTAAACTTTATTCTAATGAAAAAGGATTCTCTGTATTGTTGCTATTACTCAGCATTGTTCTTGAGGTTCAAGACAATGCCAATCAAACAAATAAAAAAATATGAGTTTTAAATATTGGGAAAGAATGAATTTTTGCCCAGATAAAGAGCCTGTATATTTAAAAAAATCTAAAAACATAAGATAATCAATCAAAAATTATTTGAACGAATAAAAGAATTTGAAGTGATCACTTATAAAAACAATGTCCAATATTCAGATTATTTTTATATAACTAATAACCAATTAAGTACACACAAAGAAGTAGGAATTTGTGGTAAGAATATATGCTATGAAATTCTGAGAAATAAAACCAATAAGAAATTTTATCAGAAAGTATAAACTAGCAGGGCCTGGTGGCACATGCCTATAGTTCTAGCTACGCAGGAGGCTGAGGCAGGAGGCTCACAAGTTTGAGGCAAAATTGGACAACTTAGTAATACTTTATCTCAAAATAAAATTATAAAGCAGGGCGAGGAGGCCTGGAGAATGAGCTTAGTGATAGAGTGCTGGCCCAGTTTGTGCAAGGCTCTGAATTAAGTCTAAAATACAGCAATCAATCAATCAATTCATATATAAATAAATACATTTTTTAAAAAACTTAAGCACATAAAAAGATAATTTGAACAAATGGAAGGATCATCCATGCTTATTCAAAGAAATACTCAAATACCCAATATTTTTTTTTTTTTTTTAATTTTTTATTTCTTTTTTTAATTTTTTAGCATGGAATTTTATACATTTCTTGGGTACAACAGGGTTAATTACACATTTTTGTTGGGTACAAACTAGTACAGGTAAAGACATCCATGCACATATTTCTCATTAACCCTTCCCCAATTCCCACCCACCCTCCCCCTATCTCCTGGCCAGTTTAGT
>PVLC010018082.1:0-32334 GCA_004027655.1 Graphiurus murinus
ATGAAGCAATGGTTTCAAATTAGAATAAGAGCTGGGCATGGTGGTGCACAGCTGTAATCCCAGTACTTGAGAGGCTGAGACTGTGCACCACCACGTCTAGCTTTTATTCTAATTTGAAACCATTGCTTCATATTTGAACCATGGTTTCTGTAGTTTCTTCCTTTTATAGTTTCTAATTGCTCTTAATTTATTTTATACCTTTTAGATAATTTTCTCAATCACAATATTGTTTCTACAAAGTTATTCCTTCCCCTACAATCTTTTGTTTGTGTGACTGTGTGTGTGTGCGTGTGTGTGTGTGTGTGTGTGTGTGTGTATATAAATGCCACTTTACTGTACTTTTTGGACTGATTGTGATTGCCTTCTTTTTTGTGATTTCTGAATTAAAATTATCATCATATACTCTCAGGTATATACTTCCACTATGGAGCACATAAGAAATAAACATTATATTTTTTATTATAAAATATTCTTATTTTATCATCACACTGGTTAGTAAATGTGGCTGGAATCCTAGACTGAAAATTATTTTCCCACAGACTTTTAAAGGAATTTCCGTAATTGTTGTCTAACCTTTAGTATTGCTGGTACAAATTTTAATGCTCATTAATTCTCTCTTCTTTGGAAGTGGTCCATTTTTTTTTTTTTGATTGATTGTGGTTCCCTTTTGAAAACTTTTAGTTATCTTTGGCAGTCTGAAAGTTCACAGTAATATATTTGTTTCGGTGACTTTCAAGTTCCAAGTAAACTGGAACTTGGAATTCATCTCTTCAAGATTATTAGCTGTTTATACTTCAAAAAGTTTTTATGTTTGATTTTTGTTAGTTCCTCTAAGATTTTGTTTTTCTTTTGTCTTCCTGTAAGTACTATTAATTGGATAGATGTACTACTGGACAAAACTACTAGATCTCCTACCAGTTATTTAATATTTTGTTTATTTTTATTTCAAACTTTCTACTTAAACTTTATTTGTTGAAAAAAATTTGATTGTGGTAAAAACAATGAACATGAAATACACCCTCTAAACAAAACTTTAAATCTACAACATATTACTGTTAACTATATGACAATATTGCACAGCACATTTCTAGAGCTTATTCATCTTGCTTAACTAAAAGTTCATGCCTGTTAATTAGTAACTCCCCAGTCATTGGTGTTGGGAAGAATGGATGACCATAAGTAGGGTAATTACGTTAAACCCTCATTTCACCTCATATACAGAAATCAACTCAAATAGATTAAAGATCTGAAGCTATAAAACCACTAGAAGAAAACAAGCAAGTTCATTGACCAGGAGTACCTGGTACCCCTGCCTCCAAAACAAAGAATCAACACAAGGGGAAAACAACAGATATTTTATTGGAGTGTTGAAGACAGAGCATTAGAGTACAGAAAGGCTGTGGAGGAGACCGTGCACAGCATACAGCATCTACTGTACCTGTTCTTGAGATACAAAAAGGACTTTACTCTTTGGTGAAAGTGGAAGCCCAAGGCTTACCCTTATCCAGCACTGAAAACTAGCCAGGGGGCCGATCCTACACTCCCACAACCTGAGCAAACCCTTTGGCAGTCAACTATAAGTGGCTTAGCCTGGATCCACCTCTGGGAAACATTTGAGTGGCCAAGTCTACCTGTTCATTGCCATGGAACTAACCTGGTGGCCTCACCCACTCTCCTGCTACTCCAGAAACAGCCAAACAGCTCTACCCGTGCACCCTTGGCTCTGGGAAGGTGCACCTGGGCATCAAGCCTTGAGAAGATTGGACCACTTAGGCTCCCTGGAAGCAGTAAGAGAGCCCCAACCACCAAACCTCCACCCTGAACCTAGCTTGTCAGCTACTATAATGGCTAGACTCACAGAAGGTCATAGAAGCAAATGAACGGGGCTGACTATGCATTTATGGCCCTGGGAAGCAGCCAAGCAGCCTTTCCTGAGTGACTGACTGCCCAAAGAAGACCTCAGGAAGCAAGCAAGAGACCTACTCATCTTCTTGTGGCTGAAAGAAACAAGAGGAACTTCAGAAGCTGCATCTATATATGGAAATGAAACATTTTCTTGAATGACCAGTGGGTCAATAATGCAATTATAGAAAAAAAATATAAAAATTTCTTAGAACAAATAAAATTACAACATACCAACACCAATGATGTACAGAAAAAACAATACCAAGAAGGAAGTTAATAGCAAGTGACCATACTTTTTTTAAATTAACTGCTTAATGGCACAACTCAAGGAACTTGAAATTCAAGAAAAACAAAATAAAATAAAATCTAAAATTAGTAAAAAGAAAATTATTAATAAATACCAAAGGAGAAATAAATGAAATAAAGACTAGCAAATGCAAAACATCAATGAAACAACTAATTGAATTTATAAAAAGATAAATAAGAGTGTATAAACTTGACTTAAAAAAATTCTTACTCATTGACTTTTTCTATTTTTTCCATTTTTATTTCATTTACTTCTGATGTAATCTTCGTTATTTCATTCTTTCTGGTGAATTTGGGCTTCATTAGTTCTTTTTCTACCTTCTTGAGGTATTAAATTAGGTTGTCTATTGAAGATTTTCTTTAATGTAGGTGTTTATAATTGTGAACTTCCCTCTTAGTATTGCTGTATTGTGCCCTAAGTTTTGGTGTGTTTTTGCTTTTATTTGTCATAATATATTGTCTCTTTTGATTTGATTTTTCTTTGACCTAAAGGTTTTTTTAAGAGTGTATTATTCAATTTACACATATTTGTAATTCTTCCTGTTTTTTTTTTCTTCTACTGATGTTTGTTTCATTTCCTTGTGATCAAAAAAGATATTTGGTATGATTTCAGTTTTTCTTAAATTTATTAAGATTTGTTTTATGACCTAACATATGATCTAGTTTGGAGAAAGAAACATCTGTACTTAAAAATTCATATATTTTTTTGCTGTTGGCTAGAATAATCTATGCATGTCTGTAATTTCATTTATCTTGTGTTATTGCTCAAGTCTTCAAAATTGATTTTCTGTGTTGATGTTCTATTTATTATTAAAAGTGAGATATTTAAATCTCCTAGTATTGTTGTATTGCTGTCTCTTTCTCCCTTCAGTTCTGTCAATGTTGGCTTTATATATGTAAGAGCTGTTATGGTGGGTACATACATATTTATAATTGTTTTATCTTCCTGGTGGACTGACCTTTTAACATCACGTAATGATACTCTTTGGTTCTTGTGACATTTTAAAGCTTATTGTATATTTTGTCTAATATAAATATAACCAAATCTGTTTTCTTTTGGTCTGCATTTTCATGTAATACCATTTTCTATCCTCTGATTTTTAGCTTTTCTTTGTCCAAATATCTAAAAAAAGTTTCTTGCAGAGATCATATACTTGTATATTACATTATTTTTAACCTATTCAGCCTTTCTATGCCTTTGCTTGGTGAATTTAATCCACTTGTTTTTATCTATGAATCAAAATATGTTATTGCCAATTTGTTCATTGTTTTCTATTGGTCTTTTGTTTTTTATCTGTCTTTTTCTTTTTTGCTCTCTTCATTTGTCTCCTTTGGTTTTTAAAATGTTGATATGGCTTGATTCCATTCTCTTTTTCTTTAGTGTAACATTTGTAGGTACACTTTTTATGTTTACTTTGGTGCTTATATATCTTATAATTTTAACCTATGTTGTTAACAATTTCGATTTTATGCAAAAAATATATATTTAATTTTTCTTCCTTTATCTACTTTGTGTTATTGTTGTCACAATTTTCATCAGTTTACATTGTATAACTTTTTTGGGTGGATACTGAGGATTGATCCCAGAAGTGTTCTACTTTAGTCTCAGCCATACATATATTTATTTATTTATTCTGAAACAGTCTTGCTAAGTTGCTGAGGGCCTCCCTACGTTGTTGTAGTTGGACTCAAACCTGTGATTGTCTTGTCTCAGATCACAGGTGTATACTATCATGTCCTGCTACATTGTATACCTTTTAACATGTTATTTAATTATATTTATTTTTCACATTTTGTATTTTAATTGTTGTAGTTAAGTTGATTTATCTAGCACCATTACAGTACAATACAGGATCAATGTTACATATTTATTAATGTTTTATTTTAGTGATGAATTTTGTATTTTCTAATGCTACCATTGCTGTTTAGCATTCTTTGTATTGACTGAAGAAATTTCTGTTAGATTTATTGCAGGTGAAAATCAGTACTGGTAAATTCCCTTAGGTATTTTTGGGGAAAATATTGCTTTCTCATTTTTTTTGAGGTACTGGGGATTGAACCCAGGGACATTGTACCTCCAAGCTACACCCTCAGCCCTATTTTTTTATTCTTTATTTTGAAATAGGGTCTCACTCAGTTGTGGAGGACTCACTAAGTAGCTGAGGCTGGCCATGAACCCAAATCCTCTGGTCTCAGCCTTCCAAGTACTGGGATTCCAAGCGTGCGCCACCACACCCCGCTTTCTTTCTCATTTTTAAAGGATTTTTTTTTTCTGGCTTTAGTATTCTTGATTGGCAGTTCTTTTTTATTACCACTTTGAATATATCAGCTCAATTCCTTCTGTCTGACCTCTTCTGAAAAAAAACCCCCAAACCAAAAAAAAACTGATAGTCTTATAGATGTTCCCTTATATGTAACAAATTACTTTTCTCTTGTTTCTTTCCCAAAGTACCTCTTTGTCTTCGTCTTTTGACAATTTGATTATAATGTGTCTTGGCATGGATTTCCTTAAGTTATACTTATTTGGTGTCTTCTGGCTTTCTTAGATTTAAACATTTGCTTCCTTACCCAAATGTTGCACTTGTGCAACATTATTTCTTTGAATACATTTCTGGTCCTCTCTTTTGTCACCTTCTTGAAAATTCACAATGTATACAGTTAGATATGCTTGATATTATCTATGTGTCCCTTAAACTTTTCTTATTTTTTTATTATTATTTTTTCCTCCTCTGACAAATTTATTTCCAATGACTGGTCTTTGAGTTTGCTTTTCTTTTCTTCTACTTGATCTGTCTGCTACTGAAGCCTTCAATTGACTTTTTTAGTTGAGATAGTGTGTTCTTTAGTTCAATGATTTCTCTTTGGTACTTTTAAATATTTCTTCATATCACTTGAAATTCTTTCTTTGTTCATGTAAGTTCTTCTTGGTGAACATTTTTATAACAGTTACTTTAAGTTAGGCAAATGTTTTAACTCTATTTCATTTGAGATTGTTTCTCAAGATTTATCTTATTACCTTTTTGGGAACAATTTTGCTTGATTCTTCATTTTCCCCCCTTATATCTCTGGGTTGGTGTCTGCCCATTGTACAAAGAAGGTGCTTTTCCCAGACTAGTTTGGCACATGGGGGAACCCTATCAATCATTCTGGCCAAAAATTCTGGAGGCTTCTACCAACTTTCTCTTCATGAAGAAACAAGTAACCATTTTTTTTTTTTGTCTGAGCATTTTTCTGAGCAAAAGGTATGGGGCTTACCAGTCAGAAGTTCTATCTCTATTATACTTTTCTGGTTGTCTGGTATATGCTGGAACCAGCAGATCTTTAAGAATAATAAGTCACATGCAGAGTTTTTAGGCATCCCTTGAGAAGTTGGGGGTATTGGGTATATGGCTCATCTTTTTCCTTTCCCAGGGGAAAGAGGTGAGCTATAATATTTTTATCTGTGTATTCTGTGTTAAGCAAGAGGGATAGTGTATGGTGTCGGCCAATGCAAGCTTCCTTTTCCATTCTGTTTCAGGAAGCTAGATTGTAGCAGACCTATTAGAACTCCAAGACTAGCAAGATAGTCCTCTGGGGAGCTCCCTCAGAAGAGTAGGAACCCTGGAACTATAATGTGAATGCTTCCCTTGCCCTGGAGAGATTTTCAGCTGGAAGATCTTTCCCTGAGTGTATGGCACAGTTTACAGAGGCAGAGAATCTGACTGACTGTCACTGTGACTGTGCTTTCACATCATGTGGAGTGCAGGAACCTTTTTATTAGTTTCTAAATTTCCCATGAAAGGAATTGGTCTATAAATTGTTGCAGGATTTGTGTATCTGTGAGAGGAAGGAAGAACCGGGGCTTCCTGTCCCACCATCTTGTTGGTGGCAGAAAGTTTAATTTTCCAATCACAGTTTTAATTATTAAACATTTTGCTTCATTTTAAAGAAACTTAATTTGAATTATATTTCTTGCATCTCATTGAGAATTTTTTTAAACTTATCTTTCCCCTACATTAAATATCGGTTTCCTCCCTGGTCTGTTTCTCTGTTTATTTATCTTGTTATGGATCTTTCATTCCAAATTCATTCCCCACCCCTAATATCTAAAGGTATTTTTTCCTGAGTATTCATTAAAGAGTGAGAGAATCATAAGCTTTGTGCAAGTAGGGGAGATTTGTGGAGTAGTTTTACTGTAGAGTGATTATACATCAATTTATGTAACTCATAAGCATTAAAATAGTAGAGCATTACTTTGAGAAGCTATGCCTCTAGCAATTTGCTATATTCTGTCTGCACAGTTTATTCTATTCATTTAGTAAATTTAGCAACTACATAGATTCAGATAAAGGGAAGAACTTTAACAACTTCACAGGTGAACTCAGGCAAAGCTTTAAAAAAGTAAAGGAAATGCTGTGCAATATACAAAATAAAGTACAGGTTGGTATACTCATGGCTTTATTTAATAGAAGTAAAAGAGATATTATACAACATAAGAAATAAAGTGCAGACAATTAACAAAATATTTGAGATTTCTGGATATAGGATCCTGGGATATATATTGTTTTGATGTTGCAAAAACATACTTCATTTTTACATTATGAACTGCTAAGATATAGAAAAGATATCTTGGCTTCAGATGATAAGGATAATAATGAAGGATATTTTATACCCCACTGGAAGGAATTCTGGAGTTATGCGTAGGGTTACTCTTACCTAGCTTCAGATGAACTCTCTCTTTACACAGCAAAACAAAAACAAAAATAAAACAACAGCAGCAACAAAAACTTCCTACATTTGACAACTTTCTAGTAAAAGTCGCAACTACATGCATTTAATCCATTTTCTCTGCTCAGCTTGTAATTTTTTAAACTATTTTTCAGAATTTTGTTGAAGTCTCTTAGTGATAAACCAATGTTCTTTTATTCATTGATCATTTTAATAGATTTATGAAGGCAGATAATATAAATGAACATACTCAGTTTTACATCTCGAATAGGAAACTAATTTTGCTTTATAAAGTTGTCTTATAATTCTGTATGTTGATTCTGCTTAGTATTGTATAGAGAAATATGTAGGAAATGTGAATTCCTAGCTTCCACTTTAGCAGGTGATGATGTACTTCTCAATCCTGTTATAATTGTTTTTTAATTAAAAATCAATATTTAAAATCGTGTTTTCACTTGTTAGTAATTTTGGAATAGGCTACATGTATTATGTTAGGCACTGTGAGGTAGGCTTTGGTAACGTTAGGCTTTTGTATTTTGCCTGGAACTAAATTTGCTTTTTAAATAAAGAAAATAGTGTTTTTCAATCCCCAAACAATAAGATTTGCAAATAAACTTTGAGAACAAAGAGTGTTTGTTACAACCCATTGGTTAAGTTGGCAATTAACCATGTTGCAGAGTTATTCCTACATGAAAAATGACTTTTGCAACAGCCTGTCTAGGCAGGAATCAGGTTTCTTTTATTTAGTATAGAGTGCTTTGGCATTTAAAAGGCATTATTAATTTATGAGAATTATATAACATTGTCAGGTCATTTGAAATGTTGACTATATCGATGTAAATAATTGGTGTGTCCTGAAATTGACCTATATATTTAAAAAGTTCAGCATAGGATTATTAGTAAAGATTGATTGAACCATTTTTTCAGTTTCTTCCTTTTTGGTCTGTTATATATCAAATGGAGGTAAAGTTAAAAAACAATATCCAAATGTTCTCATTAATTCAAGGTGTGAAGTTCCCTGGAAAGAAATGCAATTATACCCTAGAGGCAGCCAGATTTCTGAGCCTTAAGTTTGCCACTTTGGCTATTTTAACTTCTTTGTTCTGCTTATTTCAGATTTAATTCACACAGAGAGACCATCTGTATATATACCAAGGTCTATGTATTTAGCCAAGATTTTAATTTAATACTAGTTAAATGAAAAGCTTTATTTCTGTACAGGTTTAGTTTATTATTGTTTTATGCTTGTTTTAATTTACCTGACATTCAGAAAGTTTCTTTAGAGATCTATCCAATAGATAGTGGGTAGTGGCCTATGCCTGTAATCCCAGCACTTGGGAGACTGAGATGGGAGGATCATAGGTTTTAGGCCAGTCTCAGCAATTTAATGAGACCTTCAGCAACTTAGCAAGACTCCATTTCAAAATAAGAAAATACAGGGGGGTTGGGGGTATAGCTCAGATGTAGAATCCTCAGTGTTTAATCCCTAGTACTATATGCAAAAATATTCTATTTATATCTATATGTTGCAGTAGCCAAAACTATCAAAAAACTAAAGAACAAAATTGAGACATGAGGATTACAAATTTGAGGCTAGCCTGGGCAACTGAGCAAGACCTGTTACAGAATAAAAAATAAAAAGGGGTGGGGGTATAGCTCAGTGGCAAAGTACCCCTGAGTTCAATTCCCAGTACCACACACATTTCTGAAGTGTAGTGCATATTATTTTTTATTCCAAGAGTTGGAGCAATAAGTGAATGATGTTCGTGTGTGTGTGTGTGTGTGTGTGTGTGTGTGTGTGTGTGTATACCATAAAGTACCTTGAATAGTTTATAGTTTCTACAGATTAACTGGATTTAAAAAGAATCTGAAGTGAGGAGAAAATAGTTAAAACAAGCCAGACATGGTGGTGTAAGCCTGTAATTTTAGTACTTGGGAGGCTAAGACAGGAGGATTACAGGTTTGAAGGCAGCCTCAGCAACTTAGTGAGACCCTGCTTCTAAATAAAATATATGGCTGGGAGTATAGCTCAGAGGTAGAATGCCCCTGGATTGCAATCGCCAGAAACACACACACACGCACACACACACACACACACACACACACACACACACACACGCACACACACACACACAGTTAAAACATATATCACATATATCTGAAAGTCTTATTTCTTCTGAAAGCATATAAATAAAGTATCATAGTTTTCTTGTTGTAAAAATGCATTATGTATAAGGCAAATAAAAATTCTTTGCTATTTCCTGATCATCATTCTCTCCTACCTGTTTTTATAATTCACTATTATATTACATGTATAATATTAGGTTGAAAATATGCATATTAATCAACATGCTCGGTGTGTGTGTGTGTGTGTGTGTGTGTGTGTGTGTGTGTGTGTGTGCGCTGATGATTTACCTCTGAACTCCACCCTGGCCTTTTATTTTTTAATTTTAATTTTATTTTTTATTGGTGCATTGTAATCATACATCTTTGGGTACAAGTTGGTAAAGGCATACATGCACACATCTCTCATTTAATCTTTCTTCAATTACCACCCTATTCCCTCCCCTCCCCTCCTCAAGTTCAGTTTACTGATTGACTTTGGTATGATAGTGAAAGCACATCATGTGCATTAGGGTGTTCGCCCATCTCCTTCAGTTAAGTCACCTTCTTTGCTCATATAAGGTTACTCCTTCTTCATCTGGAGTCCCTCTTATGACCCACTTTCTCCCTAGCTTCCACATACTAGGGAGAGGATACAATTTTTTACTTTTTGTGACTGACTAGACTCACTTAACATAATGTTTTCGAGTTCCATCCATTTCCCTGCAAATGACATGATTTTGTTCTTCTTTATGGCTGAATAAAATTCCATTGTGTACAGATTCCATAGTTTTTTAATCCATTCATCTGTTGATGGACATCTTGGCTGTTTCCATATTTTGGCAATTGTGAATTGTGCAGCTATATACATAGATACACATGCATTGGTCTGATAGCTTGGTTTCCATTCTTTTGGGTAGATATCCAGAAGTGGTATTGCTGGATCATGTGGTAGGTTCATTCCCATTCATCTGAGGATCCTTCATATTGTTTTCCAAAGTGGTTGCACTAATCTGCAATCCCACCAACAATGTATTAGAGTTCCAACTTCTCCACATCCTCACCAGCATTTGCTGCTGTTTGTGCATTTATGATTGGCATTCTATATGGGGTTAGGTGAAATCTCAAGGTAGTTTTGATTTGCATCTCTCTGATTGCTAATGATGTTGAACATTTCTTCATATATTTATTGGCCATTTTTTTTTACTTATTTTGTGGAGTGTCTATTTAGATCCTTTGCCCACTTTTTGATTGGGTTATTTGTTTTCTTAGCTGTGAGGTTTTTTTTCTTTTTTTTTTTTTTTGAGTTCTGTGTATATTCTAGATATTCATCCTCTATCAGAAAAGTAGCTGGCAAAAATTTTCTCCCATTGTGTGGGCTCTCTGATGAAGTTCTTGATAGTTTCCTTTGCTGCACAGAAGCTCTTCAGTTTAATTCAATACCATGTAATGATCTTCCTTTGAGTTGCTTGTGCTTTTGGGGTCTTTTTGAGAAAGTTTGTAACCCTGCCTATGTGTTGATGTGTTGAACCTATGCCCTCTTCAAGTAGTTGCAAGGTCTCAGGCCTGACTTCCAGGTCTTTGATCCATCTTGAATTGATTCTTGTGCAGGATGAGAAAGTGGAGTTTATTTCTGTTTTCCTGCATATGGCTGACTAGTTTTGCCAACACCATTTGTTGAAGAGGCTATCTTTTTTCCAGCATATATTTTTGGCCCCTTTGTTAAAAATCAATTGACTGTAAGTGTGTGGATTTGTTTCTGAATCTTCTATTCTGCTCCATTGGTCTATATGTCTGTTTTTGTGCCAATACCATTCTGTTTTTATTATTGTGGCTTTGTAGTATACTTTGAAGTCAGGTATTGTGATGCCTCCTGCATGGTTCTTGTTGCTAAGAAATACTTTGGCTATTCTGGGCTTTTTGTTGTTCCAAATGAATTTAAGGTTTTTTTTTCTATGTCTGTGAGAACTGATCTTGGTAATTTAATGGGTATTGCATTGACTCTGTAGATCACTTTTGGGAGAATGACCATTTGATGATATTTATTCTGCCTATCCAAGAGCATGGAAGATCTTTCCATCTTCTAAGGTTTTCTTCAATTTCTTTTTTCAACCTTTTATAGTTTTCCTTATAGAGGTATTTTACTCCTTGGTTAGGTTTATCTCTAAGTATTTTATTTTTCGGGGTGCTATTGTAAGTGGAATTGTTTTCTGAATTTCTTTTTCAGTGGATTTATGGTTGGCATACAGGAAAGCTTCTGATTTTTTAAGATTTATTTTGTATCCAGACACTTTGCTGAACTTGTTAATCAGTTCTATAAGCTTTTTGGTTGATTTTGTTGGGTATTCTAAATATAGTATATCATCTGCAAAATGGGATAGTTTCAGTTCTTCTTTTTCTATTTTTACACTTTGATTTCTTTCTCTTGCCTTATTGCTTTGGCTAGAGACTCAAGTACTATCTTGAATAGAAGTGGTGATAATTGACATCCTTTTCTTGTTCCTGTATTTAGAGGGAACACTTGCAGTTTTTCCCCATTTAATACGATGTTGGTTGTCGGTCTATTGTATATTCCCTTTATGATATTGAGGTATGTTCCTTCTATTCTGATCCTCTGCAGTGCTTTTAGCATGAATGGGTATTTGATTTTATCAAAGGCTTTTTCAGCATCAATTGAGATGATCACGTGTTTTGTGTCTTTGATTCTGTTTATGTGGTGAATGACATGGATTGTTTTTCATATGTTGAACCAACCTTTCATCCCTGGGATGAACCTGACTTGGTCATTGTATATAATTTTCTTGATATGATTCTGAATGCATTGCTAGTATTTTGTTAGCAGTTTGTATCTAAGTTCATCAGTGATATAGGCCTATAGTTTTCTTTTCTTAAGCTGTCTTTATTTGGCTTTGGTATTAATGTGATGTTGGCTTTGTAGAATGTATTTGGGAGTGTCTAGTTTTTTTCCATTTCATGGAATAGATTTAGGAGTATTGGGATTAGCTATTCTATAAAGATTTTATAAAATCCACTTGGAAAACCATCTGGCCCAGGGCTTTTGTTTAATGGTTAATTCTTTATTGCTGCTTCTATCTCTTTCATTGCTATTGGTTGGTTGAAGTTTTCTATATCTTCTTGACTCAATTTAGGAACTAGATTTTCCATTTTGTTGGAATATAGTTTTTTGAAGTACTTTTTGATGATCCTCCGGATTTCCACACTGTTGGTGGTACTATCACCTTTTTCATCTCTTATTTTCGTAATTTGGGTTGATTCTCTCTTTATTTTGGTTAGGTTGGCTAATGGTTTATCTATCTTATTTATTTTTTCAAGAAACCAGCTTTTGGTTTTGTTGGTTTTCTGTATTTTTTTCTTCTCTACTTCATTAATTTCTGCTCTTATTATCATAATTTCCTCTATTCTACTGGCTTTGGGGTTAGACTCTTTTTGTTTTTCAAGGGCTTTGAGCTGTGTCATTAGGTTATTTATTTTGATGACTTTCTGTTTTTCTTATGTGGGCACTCAGTGCTATAAATATTCTTCTCAGTACTGCCTTCAAGATGTGCCAGAGGTTTTGATATGTTGTGTCTCTGTTTTCATTAGTTTGTAGGAAATTTTTAATTTCTCCCTTTACTTCTTCTATGACCCATTCCTTGTTCAGCAGTGTGGTGTTCTGTCTCCATGTATTTACGTGGTTACTCTGGGTCTTCTTAGAGTTAATTTTTAGTTTCATTCCATTTTGGCCTGAAAAGAAACAGAGAATTATGTACATTTTGTGAATTTGCCGGTGCTCTCTTTGTGGCCCAGAATGTGGTCTGTTTTGGAGAAGGTTCCGTGAGCAGCTAAGAAGAATGTGAATTCAGCTGTAGTTGGGTGAAATATTCTTTATGTTTCTAATAGGTCATTTGGTTTATGGTATTCTTTAGGTCTGAGGCATCTTTACTGATCTTTTGTCTAGGAGATCAGTCTAGTGATGCCAGAGTATTGAAGTCTCCCTGTATTATTGTATTGGGATCTATATGTGACTTTATATCATAAAGAGTTTATAAAAGTTTACATCTATTTTGGGGGCACAAATGGTGACTACTGTTACTTCTTCATGCTGAATTGTTCCTTTTACTAGTGAAAATGACCTGCTTTCTCTCTTCTGATAAGCTAAGGCTAGAAGTCTAATTTATCTGATATCATAGTTGCTACTCCTGGTTGTCTTCAAGTTCCATTGCTAGCCTCTTTTAAACTTTTTTTAAAACAGAATTTCAATAAATTATCTCATACTGGCCTCAACCTGTGATCTTCCTGTCTTGGGTCCCAAGGACTGGAATTACAGGCATGCACTACTGTATCTGACTCAGATTTTTTTTTTTTTTTTTTTTGGCAGTACTCAGGGGCATTCTACCTCCAAGCTATACCCCCAGCCCTATTTTTTATTCTTTATTTTGAAACAGGATCTCACTAAGTTGCGGAGGGCCTCACTAAGTAGGTGAGGCTGGCAGTGGACCTGGATACTCTGGTCTCAGCCTCCCAAATGCTGGGATTACAACCATGGGCCACCATGGTTGGCTCTGACTCAGAGTTTTAACTTGATGCTTCCTAAGCATCTTTTTATATTAGTAGATATCAATCTTCTTTTATTTTAATAGATTTACTGAGATATAATTGACATAATAAACTGCAAAATTTGAATTGTACAATTTGGTATGTTGTGACATATGTATACTTCAATCATTACTGTAATTTTCAATGATAACATTGGAGATTGAATACATCATTCACTGAAATATTCTCTAATTTTCCTTTTAGGTCTCTCCTTCCTCCACCTACCTCCCTAATGTTAACACCCTGAGGCAATCACTGAGCTACTTTTGTTCACTGTAGATTCACTTGTATTTTGTAGAACTTCATATAAATGAAAACATACAGTGCATACTTTTTTTCATCTGACATTTTTCACTCAGCATAGTCATTTTAAAGTTCTTTCTTTGAAAATTATACTTTTGTTGGTATATTGTCATTACACATCATAGTGAAGTTCAGAGTGGTGCAAACATACATGCACACAGCACTTGTGTGTATCCCTCCACAAGCCTCTCCATTCCCATCTGCCTCTCTGTATATGTTAGTGAGATTGGTAGTAATACCTTCATATATGGAAATAGCATTATTTCAACTATGTCCTTTCTCAAAACTCCTTTTTTCCCTTCCATACCTCTTTCCCCCAATCTCCTTCTACTGTTCTGCTGGTCTCTCTCCTCTTTTTTTGTCTGAAGTCTTTTTGTTTTCTATTTTCTCTCTAGCTTCCACAAATGAGAGAAAACATAAAACCCTTAACTTTCTGAGACTGGTTGATTTAACTTAGCATAACAGTTTTTAATTCCATCCATTTTCCTGAAAATAACACAATTTTGTTCTTTATGGCTGAATAAAATTCTGTTGTGCATATATACCACATTTTCTATGTCCATTCATCTGTTGACAGACACCTAAGTTGGTTCCGTAATTTGACTGTTGTGAATTGTGGTGCTTTAATCATGGATCTGCATGTATCACTATAGTATTCTAACTTTAAGTTGTTTGGAAAGTTACCAATGTGTAGTATCCTGGTCAACATTCTCACTGATATAATTCAAAATGACTGACCACACAATGTAGAGGAGAGAAGATTTATTTACTCACAATTTCTGGAGATTTGGAGGTTCAGTCCATATGAGGCCTGGCATCTGTGGAGCTCAGAGCATGGTGGCAGGAAGCAGAGAGAGAGTGTGTAAAGCTCTACTCTCACTTTGTGGAGGCCAGAAGCAGAGAGAAAGAGCAAGCAGAGGTGAAATGAAGGATACATAATTTCCAAGTTCACACTATCATAGGCCCCTCCTTATCAACCAAGCCCTGAATTCAACATTGCTACCTTGTTTCTGTGAGGGTTAGGGGGCCATTCTAAATCCAAACCATTCTAAATTCTGGTATAGCAGGATGATATGGTCATTCCATTCCTGGTCTTTTTAGGAACCTCCACACTGATTTCCATCCTGGTTATACTAATTTAAATTCCCACCAAGAATATATAAAAGCTTGTATTTCCCCACATCCTTGTCCAAATTTATTATTGTTTGTATTATTGAAGATTGCCATTCTAACTGAAGTTAGTTGGAATCTAATTTCTTTGATTGCTAATGATATTGAGCATTTTTTTCATATATTTGTTGGCCATTTGTATTTCTTCTTTTGACAAGTGTCTATTCAGTTAATTTGCCCATTTTTTGATTGGATATTTTTCTTTTTTAGTGTTAAACTTAGTTTTTTGTGTAGTCTTCTATCAGAGGAGTAGCTGGAAAAGATTTTCTCATTCTGTAGGCTTCCTTTGCAGACTCTTGATGGTTTCCTTTGTTGTGAAGAAGACCTTAAATTTGGTGTTATCTCATTTATCTATTTTATTTCCTGAGCTTTGAGGGTCCTATTGAGGAATTTGTTAACAGTACCTCTATAGTAAAGAGTTGATTCTATGATATGTAGACCTATTTTGGTAGTATGTATTTTTTGGAAATATTATTTTGCCTATGCAAGAACATGGGAGTTCTTTCCATCTTCTAAGGTCTTCTTCAATTTCTTTCTTTAGTGTTCTATAATTTTCATTGTAGAGGTTTTTAATCTCCTTGGTTATATTTGTTCATATGTATTTTAATTTTTGAAGGTATTGTGAATGGAATTATTTCCTGGATTTTTCAGTAGATTTTTGGTTGATGTATGAAAAATCATTGATTTTTTAAGTTGATTTTGTAATCACAAAAAATGCTAAATTTTTCAGTTCAAGAAGTCTTTATAAGTATATGGAAATTCCAGTTCCTTTACATTCTTGACAACAATTAACACAGTCAGTCCTTTTAATTTTGTGCGTTCTAAATGTGTAGTAGTGTAGCATGACTTGAATTTTTCCAATTGTTAATAATGTTAAGCCTATTTTAATGTGCTTATTTTCTCCCTGTATATCTTCTTTGACAAAAAATATGAACAAATATTTTAGAGTCAGCTATTACTTTCTAAAAAAAGATGTTGCTAGGATCATGATTGATATCTCACTGAATTTGTACATCAATTTTTGAAAGGTAGACATAAACAATACTTGAACTTTCAATTTATGTGCATATTGTGTATTCATTTGTTTAGGTCTTTAATTTCTCTCAACAATATTTTGTAATTCTTAGTGTATATGGGTTTAATTTCTTTGTAAGATTTTATTCCTATACCTTCCATAGTTTTGATTTTATTGTGTCAATATTTTAAATTTTAGTTTCTACTTTTGCATGACTAGTAGACAGAAATGCATTTTTATATATCAATCTTGTTAATGTGTTTATTCTAATAGCTCTTTAATAAATTGTGTAGGATTTTCTATATAGATGATTAGGTCATCTGTTAATATAAACAGTTTTATTTCTATTTTCACAGTATGTTGGACTTTGACTCCATTTTCTTGTCTTATTGTCAAGATAGAGGCAATTAGCTTTATTTTCACATCCATAATCTTAGGAAATGTTTTGTCTTCACTGTTAGTATGATGCAATAAGTTATTTTCTACCACATTATCATGTTGAGAAGCTTTCTTTTTACTACTTGATCACAGATATTTCTCAGGATTATTGGCAAGACTTGGTACAAAACTTCATCTTCAATTATTGAAAGTATGAATTTGTTCTATAAGCCTGTTAATATGGTGGATCACATATTGATTAATCCAACATTTCATTTCTACACTTATTTATTTGATTTAATGTTTAAATTTTTTTTCTGTTAGCCTTGCATTACTATAATGAATGCCTAATATAATCAAATTATAAAGAGAAAACATTTATTTTGGCTCCCAGTTTTGGAAGTTTCAGTCTAGGATTGGTTGGTCCTGTTGCTCTGGACTTTATGGTAAGGCAGTGTATCACAATGGGAGTATTTGGTGGAGGTAAACTGCTTACCTCATCACCAAAGAGCAAAGGGGAAAAAACAGGATCAGGCTGGTACCCTACAATTCCTTTCAAGTTCATTCTACCAATGATCATAAAACTCTTTCACTGGGTGCCACCTATGAAAGCTGTTACCAACTTTCCATAGCACCTTCCTGGTGAGCAAGCTTTATGCATATGGCCCTTTTGGAGAAAAAAGGTCCAAATCATAGTATTTTGTTAACAAATTTTGCATCTGTGGTCATAAGGGATATTAGCATAAGGTTTTGTTTGCTAGTAGCTTTGGATTTGGAATGATAGTAATGCTGGATCACAGAGTATGTTGGAAAGTATTCCTTCTTCAAATGTAAATTTTAGAATTGATGTTTTTCCACAATTTTTTCTAGCATTCATCAGTGAAGCAATACGAACCCTACATTTCTTTGTGGAAAAATTTTAAACTATAAATTCAAATAACTTTGGTATAGGGGTTAAATTATTTACTATTAACAAAGCTTTGTAAATCTGAGTATTTTCAAGGATTTGTCAATTCCATAAAAATTCTTGAATTTTTTTATATTATACATTAATCTAATTTTTATTTAAAAGATTAACATATTTATATAATATTCATATTTCTTACCGATTCTTATGTGTTTTCCAATTATATACAGAGTGAGTATGTGCTACTGCTGTTTTTTATCAACATAGGTTATTTGTAATAGTCATTGATCACCTTATAATATCTATCTATAAAATATTTAGTGATATCACTACTATAATTTTTTTTCCTGTGGTACTGGAGATTGAACCCAGGGGCATTCTACCTCTGAGCTATACCACCAGCCCTATTTTTTATTCTTTATTTTGAAACAGGGTCTCACTAAGTTGTGGAGTGCCTCACTAGGTAGCTGAGGCTGGCCGCGAACCTGGATCCTCCAGTCTCAGCCTCCCAAATGCTGGGATTACAAGCATGTGCCACCACGTCTAACTACTACTATAATTTTTGATATTTTGCATTTTCTCTCTTTTGTCATGATTAATATGACAGTAGGTTTATCAGTTTTGTTGTTACTGTTAAAAAAAAAGCTTTTGATTTAATTTTTTCTATTATTTTCCATTTTGCTAATTGCCACTCATCTTTATTTTTGCTTTCTCATTCATAATTTGAGGTTTGTTTACCTTCATTTTTTCAATATTAAGTTGGAAAATGAGGCCATTGTTCTTTTGTGTTTTTTGCACTTACTGCTAATTTCTCTTCAGCAACATGGTATAAATAATTTAAAAATATTTTTCTGCTGCTTTCTCAGTCTTTTTATTAATTTAACACATGGATTATTTAGAAATGTGACATTTCTTATCACATGTTTCAATATTTGGAGGTTTTTTGGTGTGCTTTTTAAAATCATTTTCTAATTTAATTATTTTTTGGTTAGAGAACATTGCATGATTTTATCCTTTTAAACTTCCTAAGACCTGTTTTATGGCTCACAATATATTGGTATATCTGTTGTGCACTAGGAAAAGAATGTATAGTCCCTGTTTGGAATGTTCTACAAATGGTAATTAGGTAAAATGGATTAAAGTGATATTCCTGCTTTATATATCCTTATTTTTGTCTATTCATTTTATCAATTTTTATTTATTAGATTATATTGATATGTTATATCACTTTGAATCTAATTTTATCACTTTTTTTTGTTTTATTGAGGATTAAAACTAGGGACATTCTACCTCTAAGCTATACCTCCATACTTTTTATTTATTTTTATTTTGAAACAGGGTTTCACTAAGTTGATGAGGCCATACTCAAACTTGTGACCCTCCTGTGTCAGCCTTCCAAGTACTCATTTTGTCATTTTTTTGTAGAGAAATATTGAAATCTACCATATCATTTTTGTATTTTGAAGATCTGTTGCTAGGTGAATGAATTATTAGAATTGTTATGTCATCGTAATGAACTGATGCTTTTGTTATTATAAAACAATCTTCTCATATAAATATTTACATTTATGTAAATAAGACATTTCTGTGTCTACCATTTCTGGTATTCTTCATTCACTTGTGTTGATTCAAGTTTTATAATCTAGTATAATTTTTTATTTTTTCTCAAAATATTTCCTTTACCATTTTTGCAATGCAGCTGTGCTGGTGATAAATTCTTTTGTCTGAAAAGTCTTTATTTTACTTTGTTAAAGATATTTTCACCTGTTTAATAATATGGTTTGAACTCTTTCTTCTTTTAGTGCTTAAAATATTTCTTCCTATCCTCTGTACTTTTTTTGATAAGAAATGTCATCTTTTTAAAAAAATACTTTTATTGGTGCATTATAGTTCCACATCATAATGTAATTTATAGTGATAGTCACATACATGTATATAGCAATTGATGAACTTTTCCCTGGCTCTCTCCTCACTTTCTCCATTCCCTGTATATGATATTGAGATTCATATTGATATTCTCACATATAAAACCAATTCTCAATTCTAACACCAATAGCAGTGTTTCCTTCCTTAATTCTTCCTCTCCCCTTTCCCCTAGACCACTTTCCTTGCTCCACTGATATTTCTCCTCCATTATCCAGGGTCCTTCTTGTATTCTGATTGCTTCCTAGCTTCCACATATGGAAGAAAACATATGACCCTTCACTTTCTGTAATCTCACTTAATGTTCTCCAGGTCCATCCATTTTCCTGCAAATGACATTATTTCATTCTTCTTTGTTGCTGAGTAGAATTCACTCATGTGTATATTCTATAATTTTGTAATTCACTAATTTGTTGATGAGACCTAGATTGGTTCTACAATTTGGCTGTCATGAATTGTTCTGCTATAAACATGGATATGCATGCATTACTATAATATTCTGATTTCAGTTCCTTTAGAAAAATACTCAGGAGTGGTATAGCTGGATCATATGGTGAATCCATTTCCAATTTTTCAAAGGAATCTCCACACTGATCTCTGTAGCAGCTGAACTAATTTGCAATCCCACAAGCGGTGTAGAAGAGTTCCTATTTCTTCACATCCTTGTCATCTTTTTCTCATTTTTCTATGTGATTTTTTTCCTGTCTTCTCTAAGATATCACTATTTGTTTGAAGCAATTTGATTATGATATGACTTTGTGTAGTTGTATTTTTTGGTCTCATTCATTAAGATCCTTGCATCTTGATTACAATGTTTACAATTTTATTTAAAAATTATTTACAATTTTATTTTTTCAAATTTTATTCTTTCTGTTTCTGGGGACTCTAATTCAATGTATATTTTACTGCTTAAAGTTGCCTTGCAGTTCTTTCTTTTATCTTTTTTCATCTGTTTTTAATTTTGAATAATTGGATTACTATGTCTTTAAATTCATTAATATTTTCTTTGGCAATGTCTAATCTGCTTTTAAAACTATGTAATGTATTTTAGTCTTAGACATTTTATTTTTCATCTCTAGAAGTTCAATTTTTTTTTTGCCCCCCATGTCTTTATTGGGGAAAACATATTCAATCTTTTTTCAAATTTCCTGGACATTGAGAATAGAGTTGTAAAAGATAACAGCTTTTATGTCTGTCTATTAATTCTATCATTAAATATCATTTCAGGGTCAGTTTCAAGTGATTAATTTTTCTCTTCATTACAGTTTGTATTTTTCTCTTTCATTTCCTGTCTTGTGACTTTTCATTGAATGCCAAGGCTGGTGAAATGTATTTTAGAATTTTTTCAATTTCTAAAAATACTCTTAAGTTTTATTTGGGGATATAGCTATTTGTAAATAGTCCAATCTGTTGGGGTCTTGGCTAAGTTTTATTACATGAAAATATAAGACAGTAGTCTGGAATTAAGTTTTCTACACTGTAGAATCAAGAAACTTGCGAATACTACATGTCCTATGGATTATGAAATTTTCCATTCTGACTATTGGGAACAGGCATTATTCCCAGTCCTTTGTAAGCTCCAAGTGCTATTACTTCTCAGGTGATTCCCCACTTCTTCCCACAGTCTTGAGTAATTTTTTCATACCCCTATAGTCATTATCACTTAAATGACTACTAAAATGGGAAACTTCTGCACATCATAAGAGTTCTCTAGCTCTCTCCTCTCCGTTACCCTCTGATCTGCAAATTCTAACTTCTTGGCCTCACTGATCTCCCAGCTCTCTTAGGCATACTGCCAGGCACCACATGGATTTTTTCTTTCCCTGAGTCACCAAATGGAAACTTACTCTTGGCAGTAAGCTCCAGTGCCCATAAACCTCACTTCTTTGCTTCCATTGCCTAATATCTAATGTTTGAGAGCCTTTGTTTTCATGTAGTTTGTCTGATTTTTTAAGCTGTTTTGGGTAGAGTAGATTTGGCATTGTTATGGTCTTGGTTAGAAGCAAGCAAAAGTTTCTCTCATTAGTTCATGGATTTAAATATTCCATTCTATTACCTTTCTTAAAAGTTTATTAACTAGACACATACTGAAGGATATTAAGATAGTTTTTAGTGTTTAATAAACAATATAAAAAAACAAAAATTTGTCACTTTTTATTTGATAAAACAAGTAATGAAATATTTTCCAACCATGTTTAGTTTTAACTGCTATAAAGTAAATCTAGAAACTTTTTTTTTTGGTACTGATGATTGAACCCAGGGGCATTCTACACCTTTAGCCTTATTTTATTTTGAAACAAGGTCTCATTAAGTTGCTAAAGATGTCTTAAAACCCGTGATCCTCCTGCATCAGCCTCCCAAGTACTGGTATATATGTGTACCACCATATCCAAGAGATCAAAAAAATTTTAAGAAGTGGTATTTTATGAATTATTATTATAAGAACAGTGGTTGTCGTTTCTTTCTTTCTTTCTTTCTTTCTTTCTTTCTTTCTTTCTTTTTTTCTCAAGATTCTGAAATAGGAAGGGACTGCAACAAGTAGACTAAGGTATAAACACTAATCTTTGCTAAATGGTTTTAAAAATCACTCATTTGAAATATATTGAATTCCAATAACTTGATGGCATTGATAGACTCAGTATTTGTTAAAAAAGATGTAAAATATGAATTATATAGCAAGTATTAGTATTGTAATTACATTTTACATTATAGATTTTTCAGCTTTTATGATTTGTTTTAAAATTTTTATTTAAACAAGTAGAAGATACATTCTAAGCAAAAGTACATTCAACTCCCTAACATACTACTGTGTGTATTTTATTTTGCTAAAATAAAATAAATTATTTTATTTCTATAGTATTACAGTAATAAATATTCTTTCTATATTATCATTTTGGCACTGGATATAATGTGAATAATAAACTAAATTTAATGAATCTGGGGAAGTAGACATACTTTTTAAAAATATTTTTACTCATCAGAAAACCTTATAAAATACATTGTATAAATAAACAACATGTGTAAGGTTCTTATTTGCATAAAATATTGAGGGTAGAAAGAATTCTTTCTTTACTGGTTGTAACATCCGCATATATTGAAGGGATCATAGCCCTTTTAAAATGTGATAGTATCTTTCCTGCAAATTTTTTAATTTTGAGAAATATCAGAACTAAGTGGTAAATTTTTTAGGTTAAATAGATTATCCAAATTAATGGCTATGAATTTCTTTCTTGAGAAGAATGCTTCAAAAATTTAAAAAGTGAAAATAGAGAAAGGATAATAGTGCTGTGAATCCTACTTTATGAAAGGGAAATATTTCACAGTTGTATGCTTCTTAATTAATGAGCATAGGAATTTACACCTGTGCCTGCTTATTAGTTTTGTTTTCTAGGCATATAGTACCAATCTTGGACTGCAATGTTAGTTCAAAGCAGGTTACCTGGTGAGTTTGGGACAAGGGACACATCAGGGCTTTGCAGTACTTGTAGATTATTCAATTTAGTAAGAGCTCTAAAAACAAAACAAAACAAAATGTAAAGAACAGAAATTGTTTATAAAACAAGTATTTGTTTAAAGTGAGAAAAACATTGCAAAATGCTATAAATGTAAAATGTTGACAAATAGTATTGAGTGTGAAGAACATAAAATATGGAATTAATATATTTTAAATAATTATTACTTTTCACAGACCTCTATTATCACATTCTCTTCCTATTTACTTTTTAAAAATTGACTTATTGAATCAAATACAAAAATCAAATGATAAAAAACTTGACTTCTTTTTTCCTATATGGATTTTGAGTAGTCCTAGCACCATTATTAGAAGAGAGTTTTCTTTCCTGGGTAATTTTTTTTCTTGTGTCCTTGTTTGTAAACCATTTGATTGTACATGTGGAGTCTACTTTTTAATATGCAATACTGTTTCATTGGTCTATTTTTAATTTAATTTCACTATTACAACATTGTGTTAACTATTAAAGCATTATAGAAATTTTGAAGTCAAAGGCTAAGTCTTTTAACTTGTCTTTTTCAAGACAAGCTATGGTTCTTTCCTTTTTATAAACACATTTTAAAACTATACTGTCAATTTTTAGGAAGAAAATGATAGAATTTTTATTTGGATTACATTGAATGTATAGATAAATTCTGGAAGAATTGGTATCTGAACAGTATTTGGTCTTCTGATATTTAAAAATAGGTTCGTATTTTTATTTATCTAGGTATCTTTAATTAATCTAAGCAATATTTTATACTTTCAATATATGGAATTTGAATTCCTTTTTGCTTAATTTCTCTCTAGGGGCTGGGGATTTGGTTGAATTGTAAAGTGTTTTCCTACCTGTACAAGGCCCTGACATTATTCCCTAACATTGAAAAAAATCCTTAAATATTGTTTATGCTATTTTAAAATTTTACTTAAAAACCTTCATTGCTAGTATGCTAAAAGTATATGTTGTGTTTGTCTATTTAATTCGGTATCATACAACATTATTTCTAGCAAAATTTTTATCAGATTTATTAGAATTCTATATGTATGAAATCATATCAGGTGTGTATAAAGACAATGTTCCTCCTTCTTTGACATCTTTGCTTTTCATTCCATCTTTTATTCTTTCACTACCTATGAATTTAAAATCTTATTCAATACATGTGCCTAAATCAAGAGAACAGTCCATTTATTTCATCTTAGAAGGAAAATAGCTAATATTTCATTATTAAGTATGTTAAATTAAAGTTTTGTAAATCATACCCCTTATCACATTGAAGAAATTTCCTTTTGTTCCAAGTTTTCTACAATATTAGTTTTTCATCAATGACATTTTTACCTATGAAATAGCTGTACCATTTTTGTGGGTCCTTTCTTATCTGCTAAAATGATAAATTATATAAATAGTTACTATATATTAAATGAAACTTGAATTTCTATTATATTTTCAATTTGCTCATGGTATATGATCTTTATGTGTTATTGGGTTTTATTTATATTTGTGGAAACTTGTGGATACCTTTTTTGGAAAAATTTCATCTGTAAACTTTTTTTGTAATTAACATGTTGGGCATTGATAATGAGAAATAACTAGCCTCCCAATATGAGCAAACGAGTTGTTAAGTGTTCCCTTGTGGTCTATTTTGTGACAAATTTTGCATAGAATCAGTACAGATTTTTATTTAAATATTTACTATGACTCATTGCTGCTGCCACTTGAGCCTGAAGTGTCGTTTGTCTTTTGGGGGTCAGAATTATGAATTTAATTTCTTTATTGACTAGAAAGCCAATTATAGTTTTTATTTCATCTTTGATTTTGATGATGTGTATTTTTCCATTTAATCTAAGTTGCTGAATTTGTCAGCATAAAGTTGCTTATAATATTCCATTGCTATATGTGTGTGTGTGTGTGTGTGTGTGTGTGTGTGTGTGTGTATGCATATTAGGTACACAAGACTGTGGGTTTCATTGTGTCATATTCATATTGCATATAACATATTTTGGTAATTTCCACTCTCCATTGCCCATGCTTACCCACCCCTGATGCCCTTCCTCTTCACTGGTAGTGTACTAGTTGGTACATTTCTTTAGAGTGTTCTTGGATATGAACACTCTAAAATTGGTTTAAGAAAAAATATAATATAACAATATAAAATTGTGTTTTGAAAATAAAATTTTATCTTTCGGATTAAACATTAAAAGTTTTGCAATTTATATGAATTCAGAAATATGAAATAATATATCTATAGGGTGCACAATATAGCTTTATTTTTAATAGGAAAAAATAAACATAAACTTAGTTATGTAGTAAATGGTAGTACACTCTTATAATTATGAGATATTAAATTTATATTTACAGAATATATTTTACAGTAGAGAAAAATTATAAAAGGGATGTTGTGCATAGTAGAAAATAACTTTAAAAATATTCATTTTTTACCTGCATAGAAAAAGACGTATCAAACTTTTGCAGTGGTAATTTTTTCTTTGTGTTTTATTTTGTGTGTGTGTGTGTGTGTGTGTGTTTTCCATTTTTTCTGCCCTAAGTTTGCAATTAGGCAAAAGTACTATGCTATTTATCCAATAAATAATTATCAAGGACAGCAGGAAATATTAAATATACTACTGAATGGAGAACAACTAAGAAAAACTCTTACTGACCTCTGGAGTCTAGATAATTCTCTAGGTAGTATGGATGTCTATTTTGCCTAAAGGGCCAACAATGGAACTATTTAATTTGTGTTTCTCTCTTCTCTCTTCCCTGGATAATGAGCTGTAGTAAATGGAGAAAACTTAAGCTGTGAAAGACATAGAAGCCACATAATGTAGTCCTGAATGTAAAAAACAAAAAGCCAATTATAAGTGGAAGTGTCATTAAATTTTGCAGCACTAATGAAAAGGTTGGTTTACATATTTGGAAGTTTCTGAAATGTTTTGAAGGCAGTATTTTATATTTCCCACTATGCATTATGATTCTTTTTACTAGAAAACTGGGAACTGAAAATTGTAAGTTTGGTGACCAGAAGTGAATTATTTTGGCCTGAGGCTAGTTGAACTGTCAAGGAAATGGTAATGAATAGAAGAATAGTGGTTGATTCCATACAACACTCAATTTCTATTTTTATCTATTCACACATGCATTACCTTAAAAAAGGACATGCCATTATGCATTTTACAATCTTATGGTCCTGTATATTATGGTAAATTGGAATTTGAATCCTATGATAATAAGTTAATTGTCAATTCTATTTTCTTCATGAAATTAAACCTACAGGATATACTTGAAAGAGACCTGTCAAGGGTACTTACCTTAACATATTTTGATATTTTATAATATTAAAATGTTACTTTGTACCTGATTGTTGGCAGAAAGAGGTATAAACCAACTACTATTTAATTAGTGGTATTATTTTGTTCTTGTTGGGAACAAATTATAAATGCTCAATAGATTTGAAAATAAGTTTATAGGAAAGCTTAAATGTGGTAATTGTGTGTGTGTGTTTTATACTTAAAATTATATTGTGAACATTGTGATTTGAAAAATATATTATTTTCAATGGATATATAATATTATTTTAAAGGAGAAGTCATTCTTTTGCCTATTAACCAATGGATTGCTGATGAATTATTCATTATTTGTCCCATGACGATATAATACAGTAAGGTTACATGAATTTTAAGAAATAGCTTTATGCAACTAAAAATATAAGTGATTATATATGAAGTTACAAGAATAAAAACTTATTTTACAAGAAATTTTTTAAAACTGTGAATATTTTATATCATATGAATGACAATGTTTTTTAATAGCTTTAGTAGTGCACTGAAATTATACATCATAGCAAGGCTCAATGTAATATAAACAAACGTGTTACACTTTTGGAGTATTTCCTTCCACATGCTATACTTTTCCTACCCTCTTTTCTCTCTGTACATGTTAGTGAAATTGATAGTAATACCCTCATATATTGCCATAGTATTATTTGAATTGTTTCCTTCCTTGATCCTCTTTTCCTCTTCCCCAACCCCTTTCCACTGTGATACAGGTTTATCTCTACATTATTTAAAATCCCTTATGTTTTATACTTTCTCTCTAGATTCTTCTTATGAGACTGGCTGATCTTACTTACCAGATAATATTTTCTCTAGCTTTGCCCATCTTCCTGCAACTGACATAATTTTGTTCTTCTTTATGGATGAGGAGAATTACATTCTATGTATATACCACATTTTCTTTATCCACTCATCTGTTGATGGACATCTGTGCTGGTTCCATAATTTGGTTATTGTGAATTGTACCACTATAAACATGGGTATAAATATATCATGATGTTCTAATTTTAATTCTTTTGGAAAGATATTGAGAAGTGGTATAGCTTGGTCATATAGTGGCTACATTCCTAATCTTCTGAGGAACCTCCATACTGATTTCCATAGTAGTTGTATTAATTTGCAGCCCCTCCAATATTGTGTAAGTGTTCCCACTTCTCCACATCCTTGCCAACATTTATTATTGTTCAAATTCATGATGATTGTCATTATAACATTATAGAGGAAATCTCCGGGTAGTGTTGGTTTGTATTTCTCTGGTTGCTAATGATGTTGAACATTTTTCCATATATTTATTAACTGACTGTATTTCTTCTTTAGAGAAATATATATTCAGTTTACTTGCCCATTTATTGACTGGGTTGTTTTTTAGAGTTAAGTTTCTCAGATCAGCAAGATGGCAACTGAGAGAAGCAGCATATCTCAGGCACTGTAAAACTCAACATGCAATGTCCATGAAGGCAGCTTCTTGACAAAGGAACAAAGGCAGTTAAAAATTGAACAAAGCAATGAAAACTTGAACTGTGATGGAACAAAACACAGAAGACCAAACAGAAGAATGCAAAGTGTCCCACATTCGCTGCACCTGGGGAAAGGCACCAGCAACTGGCACGCCATCTTGGCCTGTCTGTGCAGTTCATGCTGTGCCAGGACTGTTAGCACTGCAACCTCTAAAGAATCCCTTGCAAAGAAGCCAGCTACTTGATGTGGACAGAGTAGTACAGGGACAGGCATGCTGTGCTGGGACTGTTAGCAGTGCCACATATAAAGACCCCCTGCAAAGCAGCCAGCAATTTGATTTGGAGTAAGCAGCTGCAGATCTCCACATCTTGAGCGGGCAGCATTTTGCTACATGTTCAACAGAGATCTAATTGTCCAGATGCTGGACCAGAATCTGCAGCAAGAGCAGCAGCAGCAGCTCATATCAGCTCAGCTCTCCCTCGAGAGCCAATGACCTGATGTTAAGTAAGCCACTGCAGATCTCATTGTAAGCCACTGGAATCTCACTCTCCTTCAATAGAGACTCCAAGACCCAGATGCCTGGCCAGAATATGTGACAGTAGAGACTCAGCCTACCTCTCCCTCCAGAGGGCCAGAGCAGCACTCTAATGTAAGTTAACAGTGCAGCCACAGGGAATAGTGTGGTAAGCGATAGATTTGTGGGGTCTGAGACTTTGCAGTCCACCCCTATGGGGATTGGGTGAGAGCAGAGGTGCTGGAGAGGCCCATAGCATGCAGAGTGCAGAGTTATTACAGGTTCTCCAGAGAATGCTCCATGATTACACTGGAAACCTGCCACCTGTGTAGACAGAGAGAGATGCAGACACAGGGCCTGTGGAAAGCTCTGAGCCTCAGGCTTACACTGGGTCCAGCCTCAGTGATACCTGCTACCTGTATAGACAAAGAGTGACACAGGGACAAACCCTGTGGAGAGCTCAGAAACTCAAGCATGCAGTGAGAGAGGCTCCAGTGGCATTTGGTGCCCGCACTGTCAGAGAGAGGCATCAGCCCAGGGTCCTAATAACTGCAGGAGACCCAAAAGTGGGGCTACAAACTAACATCACTACTATAATTTACTGAGTAAATGAGGATGCTTGGGATATGATAAAAAACCAACTATAGTGAGTAGACATTAAATGCTGAAAATATCCATGCAGACCCAGGAGGACTGCAGAAGCCAAGTCTACTCTGTACTTGTATATTTGCTTGTTTTGTTATTTTTTTTGTTTGTTTGCTCACTCTCTTTTCCATCCCTTTTACAAGCTTCTCCCACTCTTTCTTATCTACTTTCTTCTCTTCAAGGATTTTTTCTTTTTCTTTGTCTTATATTAAATCCATTTCATATCACTACACATAAGTACTCTACAATAATTAAAAACACAAACAATAACAAATACTGGTGAGGGTGTGGAGAAGTAGAAACTCTTTTACATTGTTGGTGGGATTGCAAATTAGAAACCACTTTGGAAAACAGTATGGAGGAGCTTCAGACTAATGGGAATAAACCTACCATATAATCCAGCAATATTACTTTTGAGTATCTACCCAAAAGAATGGAAACCAAACTACCAGAATAATGCATATGTCTCGGCACTGCTTTGAATCCACAGGTCACACAGCACAAGCAGGAACCCATCGAGGTTTCCCATTATCTCTAGGAAAAACACAAACAGAACCCTAAACCTGGGTAATTACTGGATCAGGTCCTTCCCACTTTCTTGTTTCCAAATTTTTCCACATTACTAGACCTTGAGGTGACTGAGTAGTCAGCCAATGCCTCTCTGATGCAGAGTGGCCATGCTCATTTAGAAGCAAAAAATTTAAAGTAAAAAGTGTCAAGGAAAGAAGATTATGGGAAGATTTAGAAGTTAGGCATCCCAATTCCCTCTTTTTTATTTTTTCCAAATAATGTTTCAAGGTTTGATGAGCATGTTCTACTATAGCTTGTCCTTGAGGATTGTATGGGATACCTGTGGTATGAATAATTTTAAATAGAGCACAAAATTCTTGAAAACTTTTACTAGTATAGGCAGGTCCATTATCAGTTTTAATGGTTTTTGGACACACCATATAAGCGAAGGCAGCCAAAAGATGTGCTTTGACATCCTTGACCTTTTCTCCTGAATGTAAAGAGACAAATATCAGACCAGAGAATGTGTCCACTGAAACAGGTACATATTGAAGGTTTCCAAAACTTGGAACATGAGTAACATCCATTTGCCATAAATCATTAGGGAGCAAGCCTCTGGAATTGACAGCTATAGAGGGAACATTTAAGTAAATTCTACATATTATGGACAAGAAACAACAATTGCACGGGCTTGATCTCTAGAAATCTTACAGAGGTGCCGAAGAGTATTAGAATTAACATGAAACTTATCATACAATCTTTGAGCAGCTGCAAATCCAGTTTTATGAGAAAGTACTGGGCCAGCCACTTTCACAGCCTGATCTGCTCTAGCATTACCTTCCATGAGGGGGCCAGGAAGCCCTGAATAGCTTCAAATATGCCCTACCCACAAGGGACAACATCATTGCCATATCATGCGTTGTACCAATAGAAGTAGTTTATGAATGGTAGAAGCAGCAGGAATACAGGCTGTCGTCTCCAAGGGTGAAAACCAAGTAACCACATAAATACTGTCAGAATATATCTTGTATACTTTGTTTTACAGTATTAACTGAGACTGAACTAACACCTCTAATATTATAAGGTATAGTAACTGTATTTTACATAAGAGGCCAATCTTTTTCTTATAATGATAGTAATATCAGAGCCAGTATCAATTAATCCTGTAATAGTTTTTTAAAATTTATTTTAACCTTTATATTTAGATGCATATTTGAAACATTAATTGTCTAGAAAACATTATTAATATTAATACTACCCAAACTACTTTTTTTAGTATTAGAAGATTGTCTTATAGGAATATAAGGTAAAAGCAAAATTTGAGCAAATACGTTCTCCTTTGTTAACCTGATAATCCACAATACTTGACATCATGATTTGTATTTCTCCCATGTAATCACTATCAATTATTTTTAAATGTACTTGTATTTCCTTAAAAGTTAAACTAGATCTTCCTACCAGAAGACCAAAAGTTTTTGGTGGCAAAGGGCCAAAAATGCCTGTTGGAATTTGAACAGGTTGAATACCAGCTTGTCATTTAAGATTAGGATAAAAACACTTGATGCTTTTAATACTTGCTTGTTAAAACATAGCTTAAGAATTTTTTAGCTTTACATATGTAAAGTACCATATATTAGAACTTTGACCCTTAGTGACTCATTTAATTAACATCCAAAAGACTGTAACACTAAATTGTTTTTTACATATAAAAAACACAGTTATAAGACTTAAATATATCTTGTTTTGTTGATGTTAAACCAAGAATACTTTATGTATTATAATTGATGTTTAGCATTTAACTTACTTGTAAAGATAAGCCATTTATAAAAACTTACTTATTTTTACTTAGTTTACCCATTTTAATAGTCAGTCAGCACTTTAAATTACTATTTTAATAAAGTATCATAAAATAAACAATAAGCATTGTAATCTTTAATATCAAATAGGAAAAGACATATACTCTTAACCATTTAACCTGAAAAAAAATCTGTTAACCTTTAACAGATTAAAAAACAAACAAAAAACTTATTTGTTAAAGATTTAAGTCATGTGAACTAAAAGGGATTTGGATCCATTTTAAACTTAATGAGCGCTCTTAAATTAATTTTGGTACCATGTAGATATGTCTGTATGGATACAAACATATATTTTATAGTTTTAACTTGCCAGGCATTAAATCTCCATAGATAACTATTACAAGCAATGCGTTAATCAGGAACTGTCAATCATGGAGACAGAAACAAAATGGTTCTGGTGGCCACTGTCACCATGTGGCAGATCTGTGTAAAACATTGCCATTCTTATCATTACAGAATAAGCCTCCATTTTTAAATTTACATTAAAACCAGGAAAGGTAACAAAAGCCAGGGTATTTTTTGTAATTTTTAAACTTTTGTCTTTTACTTATCTAATATGTACTCTGGGGATAAGTTTTTAGGGATTTTAAATTACCCATGATCTTATTTGTGTGCTTTAAGGGTTTTTTGCTTATAACACAAAACTAGGATTTTCAAACAAACAAATAAGACATAACAAAAAACTACCTAGTATCAGATTAAGCTCTGTCCTCAGTGAACTGTACAGCTATCTGAATTCTGAACAAATATTCTTACACACTTTTAAATATTAATGTACATCACCTGATTTCTTTACAGGTAAAATAGTTCATTTACAATCCTCATTAGCATTTTCAAAAGCAAGCATTCTTGTTAATTGATGCCTGGCTTCTTGTCCAATTACAGTTTTACCAATAACTTTTGTCAGTCTAGCTAAAAACTTTACATAAGGTTTATTAAGCTTTTGTATTACTTTTGTCCAGGAACTGTAATGTTCTCCTGTAGGATGGATGTTTTTCCAGGCTTTTAGACCTATTTCGCTTAACTGTTTATGAATTTCCATAGGAGCGTTTGCTTGAGCCTGGGGAGCATCAAACGCCCCTGTCCCTGTCAACATAGGATAAGTGATAGTCCTAAGAACTTGGTCATTACTTTGTGCATTGGCTTTGGCCTTATCTGTACATAAATCATGAAACCACATTTGTCATTGGAAATATTTAGTTTTTTTTTTTTTTTTAA
>PVLC010018083.1:0-32552 GCA_004027655.1 Graphiurus murinus
TTAAAAGGAAATATACATACATATATATGTCCACACTATAATATACATAAATCCAGTTTATATCTATGTATGCATTCACATGACTGCATATATGTATCTGATATCCATGTAAATATATGCTTATAGCATTTATATTACAAATTAAAATTTTATTCCAATAGGAATAAAAATATCTACCTCTTTTATTTAGCCATCTGTCCTTATCTTATACTTAACTATCATCTTTATTCTTGTGGAACTATTTACTGAGAATATAATGAGAAAATGTCACACAGGTTATATATTAAATTTATATACAATTATACTACATTGTAAAGTATAGTTTGCAATAAAATATAAACTAATTAAATTTGGGAGTTCTCCAGACTTTCCTAAGAAAAATTCAATTGATTATTTCATGGTGAAGATCATTATATTAGAAAAAGAGAAGGTTAATAAATAATCCAAATGTGAGATTTCAATTGAAGGTGAAAACTTTAAGAGAAATAAATAAAGTAATATTTTGAAGATTTTATCTAAAACTAAGAACATGAGTTGAGTTGAATATCAACTTTGTTCACCTTCTCTACTTTGACAATGTAAGGTATGTTACATTCTGTAGAGAGATTAGTAGATGACTTACTAAAATGTCACTGCCGTGGGGGGAGGGCTTTGTTATGATGCCGCTGCATTCCCACACCTTATTTGAGTCAGCAGGGCCTTGTTTGCCGTAAACAATTTAATACGATGTGTGGAAACAACTCATTGTCTAAAATATATTATGTATTTAATGAATGACAGGTAGTATTTTTATTTTTAATATAGTATGTATTTTTTTTTTTCAGTACTGGAGATTGAATTCATGGGCATTCTACCTCTGAGCTATACCCCCAGCCCTATTTTTTTTTTTTTTCATTCATTATTTTGAAACAGGGTCTCACTAAGTTGCGGAGTGCCTCACTAGGTAGCTAAGGCAGGCCGCAAACCTGGATCCTCTGGTCTCAGCCTCCCAAATGCTGGGATTACAAGCATGCGCTACTACACCCGGGTCCATAGTATGTATTTTTAATTACAAATATTTTTAGCAAATATTTCATAAAATGCTAAAAATACTTATAAAAAGCACAATAAAAATCTGCATTTATCTCTGCAGGAATCATTATTACTCTGCCATAATTTAAAACTTTATTTCATTTTCTAGAGTATTTCTTAATGTTAATAATGTATGTATTGTCATAGCCTTTTTGTTAACATAACAATATAAACATTCATGTAAGATACTAAATATTATCTAAACTAATAATTTAGTACCAGATAATAATAAATATTTAGATACTTGTGCTCCTGATTGTCTTAAGAATAGCCAATCATATATTTCAGTGTTTTTCTCTCATTTTTTCACTATTTTCTAAAAAGCTACAATATATACATGCTCTCTAAATTATTTTATATACTTTTATTGGTGCATTATAGTCTCACATCATAATGTAGCTCATAGTCGTGGTGATACAAGTGCATGCAGCACTTGGTGGGCTTTCCCCTGGCACCCTCCCCATGCCCCCTTCCCCATAAATGACATTGATATTGACATTGGTATTCATGCTCATATTTGTATATAATATCAATGGACATGTTTCCTTCATTGATTTCCCCATCCCACCCTCCCTTAGGCCCCCTCCCTGGCTCCACTAGAATTTCTCTTCTATTATCTGAAGTCTCTCTTGTATCCTAATTACTCCCTAGCTTCTGAATGTGAGAAAAAACATATGACTCTTCACTCTCTGTGTCTGGCTAATCTCACTTAGCATAATGTTCTCCAGGTCCATCCATTTTCCTGCAAATGATACAAATTTGTTCTTTATGGCTGAGTAGAATTCCACTGTGTATATATCCCACAATTTTGCAATTCATTCAATATGATTTATTTTCTTAGAAAATTTCTAGAAATTAACTCGAACTACATCAACTTGATCCCTACTCACATCATAATTTTATTCATTAGGTTTTTCTCAGTTTACTGACTCTGATGGTGAGTTTTATGTGTCTGCTTGGTTAGGCCGTAGTCCACAGAGACTCAGCTGAACTCTTCAGGTGCTGCTGCGTGAAAGCATTTTCTACATGTGGTTAATATCTACAATGAGTCGACCACATGTAAAAGACGTTATCCTCCATAGTGTGGGTGTGGCTGCACCTCATCTAGCTGGTGGAAAGGCCTCAGGGCAACATTAAGGTTCTCCAGAGGAGGCATATCTTCCACCTGTGGACTGTAGCTTCAGCTCCTGGGAGGCTGCCAGCCTGCCAGCCTGCCCTGCATATCTATTCAACCAGACCCCACACTTATATAAGCCGATTCTTGGAAATAAATCTTTTTTTTTTTTTTTAACTCAAGGGCGGTCTACCTCCGAGCTATACACCCAAGCCCTATTTTTTATTCTTTATTTTGAAACCGAGTCTCACTAAGTTGCGGAGTGCCTCACTAGGTAGCTGAGACTGGCCACGAACCCGGATCCTCCGGTCTCAGCCTCCCGAATGCTGGGATTAAAAGTGTGCGCCACCACGCCCGGCGGAAATAAATCTTGATATGTATTTTCTGCTGGTTCTGTTTTTTATTTTTCTGACAAAACCTTGACTGTTATAGATTTTGATACCTAGAGTACTGAGAGTACAAAGACGATTATTTGATTCAATGTACAATTTTTTCCATATTATTTTATAATCTGAAGTAGTGTTAAATTTGACTGATTGGAAAATTTGAATTTAATTGCAACTGGACCTGATAATAGCTTCTATTAACATCTCAGAACATGTCTTTCTCACTCCTCACTTAGTATTATCTGCACACAACTTAGTTCCTTACAGAGATTTTTTTCTGCATAAATAGCAATGGATCAGGTGACTGGTCTTTGACTACCAACCCCAAGCTACAGACTTGTCATGACTTTTAAACAAAACAGAGAGCAATGGGGTAAGGCTAACATATCATGGGGGAAATTATTTATAGAAATGCTGCACTCAAAGGTTTTCCTTTAAATGTATTATAATTTTTTATCATTTTAGTCCAATTTCTGTTCACTGTGACAGTCTAGTCTGCTTTACCAGCAGGAATACTATGATCTATGTATCAATTATTCTGATTTTCACTTTGAATAAATGTGGGTATTTTCTTTCATGTTTAAAATTTTGCATTTGTTATTCTTGTTTTTGAAGCTATTATCATTTCTGAAACAGATAACCCACTGTAAATGAATATAAGAATAGCATACTGTCTTTTTTCATACACATATTCCAGAGAGCTCAAAGGAAGATAAGAGGTAAGTGCACCTCCATTATAACAATACAGACAATCAGGTTTTCTTTTCAAAAATGCAATTCTAATATTTCATCTAGCAGGCTTGTTATTTTATTCAAAAGATACAGTTTTACCAGCAGTCGTATCTGCCCCCTTAGGCTCATTAGAGTGGAGGCAGTGCTGCTCTGATTGTACACGACTGAATCTAAAAGGAATTGACTGAATGTAGGAAAACAGTCTTACAACATTATTGTTTAGTATTTGCTGATGATACAGTTTACCTAACACACCATGCGGCATAAAATTTTTCCATCAAGGCCTTTTTAATGCATTCTCTAAAATCAGCACACCGGCTGCTTTAAAGGTCAAATGAATAGAACAGATTATTTTTGGTATAATTATAAACTTATATAGAACTCCCTTGAGGACCACTGGTGTTTAAACTACCTTTAATTGTTCTTCCAAACTTTTCAGTGATCATTCACATTTGTCATTTGTACTCACACAATAGTAATCACTAACTATTTTCCACTAATTAGAACCTGGAAGGAAAGTGTAGTGTGCCATAAATTCTCTCCATTATGTTTAGTTATTCAGAGTAGGTGCCAGGAAAGGTCAAGTAACTGCGGAGCCCCATGGAGATGTGAGTGACCTACTGTGATATTATTCACATGGCTACCATGACATTATACAGCCAGTTCTATGCTTCCATACCTACTCTTGAAGAAAGAAGGAGATAGATGACATATTCTAATCTTGTGAATGAGTAATAAACAAGAGAGTGAATGGCACAATTACATCATATTAGAAATCAATTCTCTCATCTGAGTATTCTTACAAAGGTCATGGTTTAGAAATTACTCTTATTTCAATCTTATGCTTATCAAAACCATTTTAACTGACAGTAATAAAACTTCACATAGAACCTGATTTAATGTGTATACCTTATTGACTGGTTATCATACTTGTGTATACCTTATTGACTGGTTATCATACTTACTTTAGAAAAGAACAATCACTTTAATTAAACAAAAGTTTGAAGAAGTGAATATATAATTAAAACAACTCTATTTTTCAGAGATATCCAGACCCACAGACTATCTATTCACACAATCAGAAAAAAAGAAAGAAAGAGGCATCCAGTCAGACATATTGGATGCTCATATACTATTTTTGTCTGATCAAATTATTTCAAATAGCTAGGGAAATTTTATATTCATGTATCTTAGAGACATTTATTAGATCTTAACTGTAAATCCCTTTTAAAGGAGATTCGACAGATTTAGTGGCTATTTCTAATATGAAGACTTGCTCAATTTTCCTAATATTTATTCAGGTACTTTCCAAAGACAACATGGAATTGCTCCCAGCATCCATACCTTCATATCATGTCTTTTAAAAAATAAAATAAATGAAACTTTCTGACTTAAAATGTTGAGTGACAGACTATTGCCAAAAAGTTCTAGGCATATCCATTTGCATTTCAAGCTCATGTCTTTCCAATTTAGGCTGTTCTTGTTTATCTGAATCTATGACAGTTCCACAAGTGGAATCTTATGCCACACTAAGATCAGCCTCCTCTGTCTTAGGACTTCAACTTGGTAATAAATACTACAGGCCCTTTGCTGAATCCTGTTTCCCTATTTGTCAAGTTTTCTCTTTTACCCCCCTTAAATTTTACTCATAATTAAGGCATTTTAAGTTGCACTGATTGCCTAAAATAACATTTCTTGTGTGTGTGTGTGTGTGTGTGTGTGTGTGTGTGTGTGTGTAACTGGGGGTTGAACCCAATGGCAATCTACCTCTAAGCTACACCCCCAGCCCTATTTTTTTGAAACAGGGTCTCACTGAGTTGTGGAGGGCCTCAATAAGTATCTGAGGCTGGCTGTGATCCTGCCAATCCTCCTGTCTCAGCCTCCCAAGTACTGGAATTACAAGCGTGCACCACCACGCAAGGCTGCCTAACATATTTCTAATATCTACATCTTAAGGATCCCTTAAGCATCTAATACCACTAATTTATGTTGCTTGTTTTTGCATTCATTTATGTACTGCTTTCTCTTTTTGTGTGATTGCTTAATGTTTCTGTTTTGTCTTCAGTGAAAAATAATCTTTAAATTGTACAGTTATGACTTATCTATCTTTGATTTCTTCATAAAACCTAGGAATTGGTTTATTGGACTCAGAAAAAATAATTTGCAAGTTCTAACTTATAGCAATTACATTGTTCCTAGAAACACACCAACTATTCTCTTCTGTTCCAAGTGTCCAAGTGTGATTCTAAGATGGTGACCCTCTTATGGACAAGAAGGCCACAAGTTCCCAAGAGCTAAAATGTCACTTCCTCTGGACCACATTGGTTCTGGTCTCCATGCTACAATTTGATCATCCCTCCATCCAAGAGCTTTGTATTGGCAAACTAACTATTTACACTCATTGAGCCATAATCATATTTTCTAACAATTATGGACAGCTGAACAAACAATAGCTAAAAGCTTTTAATTTAATATTGAAAATACCATGCAATTGAGTTGTCCTCTGACTAACTCTAAGCCACACAATTCACAATTGCCAAGTTATGGAACCAGCCAAGATGTCCATCAACAGATGAATGGATTACAAAACTATGAGATATGTACACAATGGAATTTTACTCAGCCATAAAGAAGAACAAAATCATGTCTTTTGCAGGGAAATGGATGGGACTGGAAAACATTATGTTAAGTGAGATTAGTCAGTCACAAAAAGAAAAAAAATCATATGTTCTTCCTAATATGTGGAAGCTAGGGAGAAAGTGGGTCATAAGAGAGACTCTAGATGAAGAAGGAGAAACCTTAGATGAGCAAAGAAGGTGACTTACCTGAAGGTGATGGGAGGGGAGAGAAAAACACCCTAATGCACATGATGTACTTTCACAATTATATCAAAGTCAGTCACTAAACTGAACTTGAAAAGGAGGGAGGTGACAAAGTGGGGCAGGAATTGGGGAGGGTTAAATGAGAAATGTGTGTATATATGCCTTTACCAGCTTGTACCTAACAAAGATATATGATTACAATGCACCAATTAAAAATATGTATAAAAAAGTAAGCATTATTCTGGCAGATATTTTTTTCAGGAGACATTTTGAAAAATTGTGGGAATAGACATAATGGTTTTTCCCTCTGTGTTCATATGAGGATCACAAGTTTTCTATATCATATCATGAATCTTATGAAAGGCAATTTCCTGTTAGACCTTCAAGTTTGTCCAATGAATAAATAAAATTTTAAATATATTTTGACATCTGTGATTGAGATCAAATATCAGTGATATGGTTTATACTCCATATTAATCATAGTAGTCCTAATTAAATTATATTTTAGGAACCAAAAAACAATATTTCATGCTAAAGTAATTGAAGTAGATTATTAAATACTAACATTACCATTAAATTTAATCAAGAACAATATATGTACTTACTATTTTTATCATGAGCAATTAAGCCATATTTATTAATATTTTCTTAAGATAAATCATATACTTTAGAAAAAGAACACCAAAAAGACACCATACAGTGTATTAATTTAGCACATATTTATATTATTCGGCAAAATAATATTAACAAAAGGATTTGAAATATTCATAACTTTAATACACAATTTTAAATTTTGTTTTTCTTAATTATTTAAGGAATAAAACACAGATCTATTTTGAAATTAAATTTGTTAGTTTTAAAGAGGGTCAATGTAGCAATACTTTTCTTCATAAGAGGGGCAAACTTGGGCCATGTTGTGACTGCCTCCAAAGTATTGAGGTCAGCTAAAACAACTCAAGAAAACATCATTAGTGGAGATGATAGAGCAAGTGTGCTTATTCAGAGAAACAAGAAAGGATTAAAAAAGCTCATTTAAAGTGATTTGGATTATGAATCATCCTCCAAAAATCTGAATTCACCTTTTTTTATTCTTGAATTTAAGTATCCTATTTTTGTACTTCTGAGAAGTTGAGCATTCCTGTAGGGCATCCATTATATATGTATACCTTACATTCTTTGCTGGTGTGGCCAGCACATTGCACTTTCAAATAGGGTTGTCTATTTTACTCCAAAAATTTGGGAATTAAATCCCAGAGTGAATAGCCGGGCGTGGTGGCGCACGCTTGTAATCCCAGCATTCGGGAGGCTGAGACCGGAGGATCCGGGTTCGAGGCCAGCCTCAGCTACCTAGTGAGGCACTCTGCAACTTAGTGAGACTCGGTTTCAAAACAAAGAATAAAAAATAGGGCTGGGGGTGTAGCTCGGAGGTAGAATGCCCCTGAGTTCAATCCCCAGTACTGCAAAAAAAAAAAAAAAAAAAAAAAAAAATCCCAGAGTGAATATAGATTTAATTAGACAAAATTCAAATATACTTATATACTTTCAGTTTAAATTCATTCATTTCAACACTCATAAAACTTATTAAATTTAGACTATAATATTGGGGATTTCATATTATTTTATTCTAGTATTTTTTATGAGAGGTGGTGAGAGAAGATGAAGCATCATCACTATGTGAGACCATATATCATGTTCATCTGATTTTCATTTCAGAAAGACCTAGTTAATTCTGATTCCCAGTTCTTTCCTAAATTGTTTAATATGTAAACATATAACATTAAATGTGTTTATATATGATTACATTACATATAAATTTGCATATATATAAAGCATGCATAAAATATACATATAAATATTTATCTCTTTAATACTTTTATTTATGCGCTATAGTCTCACATCATAATGTAGCTCATAGGGATAGTGCATATATCTACTTTTGAGCAAAGAGGAAAGGAGTGGGCTCTGGATTCAGAATTACCTTTCATTCCCAACTTCTGAATTTATCATCTTGTGGCCATTTACTCTTTGTTTGTCAAACAGGTCTTTCTAAATATGCCTGGCCAGACAGTCCATGTTGATACAATATTGACAAAAGAGCCTTAGAGCAGAGCCCTTCTGTAATTCAAATCTCAAGGGAGAGAAGGACACGTGTCAAACATCAAGATGCTTAATGGGGTTAGGGACTGATTTAATCTCAAATGTCAGAAAAAACATTCCCAGGAAGTGAGATTTGAGATGAAGTCTGAAAAATAAGAATCAGTAGACCAGCACAATTAGGTCTGGGTAGTTGGAGTACATTCATGCCATGTCACAGGAATACTGATGGGGAAACGGGATTAGGGAAATAGGCAAGGCCTTTTATGATGCTCAGTTTCCATATTCATAAAGTGAAATAATATGTAAGTCATGCTGTTGTCCATTGGGATATCTGAACAATTAGACAAAGAAACATGGTTGGTCAATACTAGTTTTCTCTTGGTTTTGTTTAGTATTTTTGTCTTTGTTAGGGTTAGATATAGAATGTTCAGAGCTGATATGCGTCATGAGGGTTGTCATCTCATCAGTGCTTAAATCCATCGAGTGGGTGGTATCTAGGGGTGTGGCTGGAGAAAGCAGGTCCCTGGACTGTGGACTTAGAGACTGAGCTTTTGTCTTTTTTCTGGTCAGCATTCTCAGTCATAATCTAAAGACTTGACCAGGTAACTTAGAGGAAAGAAGATTTATTTTCTTATGGTTTCAGGTTCAGTCCATATAAGGCTGGGGACCGCGGATCTCAGGCATGGAGGTGGGAGGTGAAGAGAGGGAGAGCACAAGGCTGTGTTCCTCACATCAGAGAGAGAGAGCAGGGGGAGGAGGAACCCTATTTACAATCCCCACGGCCGCACCCCCAAGCACTCACCTCCAGCCAAACCTACTGTCTTCCTGCGGATCACCCAGGTAAATCCATTACAACAGGCTTATCCACTGCTGGAATTACAAACCTCAAGCCTCAATTATATCAACTCCAGATACCAATTATTGAAGTCTTCAAGGGGCCATTCTCTATCTAACCAGAACAGTCTTTGAATTCTCTTGCTTGTTTGCTGTCTTGCATCTGGCCTCCTTGATATGAGAGTAGAGCTTTGTGCTGACTCGTGTTCTCTCTCTCTCTCTCTCTCTCTCTCTCTCTCTCTCTCTCTCTCTCCTCTCCCCTCTCTCTCCCCCACACCCTGGCCTCACATGGACTGAACCCCAAAATCTCCAAAAACAACCTGAGCAAATAAATCTTCCTTCCTCTTAAGTTGTGTGGTCAGTTGTTGTGGATTACAACAGTGAGAATGGTTGACCTTGACAGTCTTATAGGGCTGCCAAAACAAAATGCCACAAACTGTGTGGCTTCAACATTGAATATTATTTTCTCATAGTTGTGGAGGATTGAAAGTCCAAGATCAAGGTGAGGTCTCTCTCCTGTGTTTAGAAACAGCTGCCTTTTTCTGTGTCCTTGTATAACCTTTTCTCTGCATGCAGGGCCCATCCTCAGGAACTCATTTAGCCTCCATTACCTCTTTAAAGCCATCCCTTCATATACAGTTACATTCTTCTGTTTTGGGGGTTACGACCTCCACATGTGAATTTTTGAGGGAAGGAGAAGCAAAATTTAGTCCATAACATATGGTTCTTCAGATTCTTGCTAAGTGGTAAATCTGTCTCTTTCACTCTAGACTAGAAAATCTTTTATAACTCACTCTTACATTTTTTTCTATATTACCCATTTGCTTTATGCCGCCTCTCTGAATATATTTTTAATTTTTCCATTTTAATTTAAAGTTTTATAAATTTTGGTTAGCTTTAATTCATTATACATGTTAACAAGGTACTGGATATTTCATCCCATGTGTGTAGCACGCACTGAGCAAATTAAGACAATTAGCATTTCCTTCTCATGGTCATTTATTGACATTTGAAGCCTTCAAGCTTCCCTCTTCCAGATCTTTACAAAATATATAATAGTTTATTGTGAACTGTAGTCCTCTTGCTATGATAGAGAACATTATAATTTATTTCTCCCACCTGGCTGTGTTTTTATGCTGCCTACAAGAAACTGACTTCACCAGTAAAGAAATATATAGATTAAAGTGAAAAGATGAGGAAAGATATTCTAAGAGAAGGGAAACAAAAAGTGATCAGGAGTAGTTTACACTGGACTAAATAGAGTCTAAGACAAAACTGTAAAAACAGAAAAAGAAGGTCTCTTTATAGTGATCAAGGAATCAATTCAATAAGAAGACATAATCATAAAAGTATACAAACCTAATGCTGGAGCACTTATTTTTTTTTTTAAGTGAATATCATTAGATCAAAAGGTAGAGATAGGTTCCAATACAAAAATAGTGGGGGACTTCAATACCCCACTTTCATCAATGGTAAAAGCATCCAGACAAAAAGACAACAAAGAAACATAAGAGTTTAACTATATTATAGATTAAATGTACCTATCAGGCATTTATAGTACATTCCATCCTAGAATTACATACATTTTATTCTCTGTGTGCAGTTGTTTCTTAAGGGCTCCTAAGTGTCAGTAATCTTGTTGATCTGAATTTGTTGTTCCACTTTATGTCACAGAATGGATATCCTTATAGTCATATTTACGTATTTTAAATACAAAATTATTTTTGTTTCTGTAGAATAAAGTTAGATTAATTGTGAAAAATAGTTATATTTACCAAAAGTAGATTTCATGTACTTAGGAAAACACTGACAGGAAGTGGTACTAGGAAGTGAACCCAGGGACAGTCTACCTTTGAGATATACCCCCAGCCCTATTTTAGTTTTTTTTTTTTTAATTTTTTTATTTTGAATCATGGCCTCACTAGGTTGATGAGAGTTTTATTACTTTCTGAAGCTGTCCTTGAACCTGTAATCCTCCTGTCTCAGCCTCCCAAGTATTGGATTACAACCTGTGCCACCATGCCCAGCTAGTTTAAATATTTAGTATCATATATTCTGGGTGAAATTTAGGTGCCTAAATTTCTAATATTAGATATTGCTATGTTCTGAATGATTATATTACTCCAAAATTCAAATGCTGAGTTTCTAAAGGACAATTCATAAATTAAGAGGTGAGTCCATTGGGACAATTAAGCAATGAGAGCAGCAGAGTCCCCATGGATGGGATTAGTGCTCTTTATAGGGCCGGGGGGAGTTTGTTTGCTCCTTTACCACATGAGGACACAGAAAATCACCTGTGAAGCAAGAACCTCACCAATCGTCATCTCTGCCAGTGCTTTGATCTCAGATTTCTATGCCTCCAGAACTATGAGAAATGTATGTTTGTTGTTTATAAGCTACTCATTTTATGGTATTTTTGCTAAATCAGCCTCAATAGAATACTGTAGGTATTACCAAGTGTTCTGTCTATATTGCATTATCTTACTTAAGAGTTATTATTGTCATCTCTGTTTTATTGCTGAGAAATCAGCATCCAGAGGCTTAGCCAGGCCATACAACCTATAAAAAGACACTGCTGATGGCTCTAGAGTTGGGAGTTCCTAATCCTTGAGTACAAAACCCTGTTTGCTTTCTTTGACATACTCTGATATGACAAGGGGTGAAATAGAGAGGAAGGTCATTGTAATGAATATTTAGTAATGATAATGAACCTCTGCTATGTGCACATGTGCCCAAGAGACTGTACTTCCAGAGAGCTACAGGAGATCTATGAAATCAAAGTATAACACATTTGAGAGCTGCTGATGGACATGCCGTTCTATCAGAAGTGCTTTTCCATGTACACATGCACATACAGGGCAGTAAAGTTTCATGAGCAATTGGGTTTTGTCATCCATCACTTAGTGTCAGCCCGAGAGCTGCTCTGGGAAGACTTGTTTAGGCAAACCTAGAATAGCATTCAATCCATCGTCACTGCAATATCTATACTTTCGGGATACTAAATTGCAGCAACTTCAGACTCAGAAATAACATTTAGGACTATTCTTTCAGATAAACCAAGGATGGACAATAAAATTGAAATGAAAATTGATGGTTTGAACTATAAAATTTTAGCTTTCTGTTTTATTGGTTACGTATAGCCAGACTCACAAACTCTGCTTTATTCTTTAACTGAAATTGACTCTTAGAGAAAGGCTTCGTCAATTGTCATGGAAGATAGCACCATTTAAAATAGCAAGATAGAGGTGCTGAAACATCCTGAAATAGTAATAAGAGAAGAAGGAGTTCTAATTCCTTGTCTGAGATACTGAGCCAGATTCAGTGCTACACAAATATAAATTATTTTCAAGATATTTTTGTATGCCATTTTAAGAATTAGATAAATACACTTTTAAATACATGGTACCGCAATATGCATGTATAAAGGCATGTACACACATACACACATAATTTTTAAGAAAATAATAGATAACAGAATTGTGCCATAAATTATATTTGGAATTGTTTCTGCTTGAATCCTTTGGAGCAGGAAAAGTTTTATGGATGAATAAATGAAGACTAAATAATGAATTAATTGAAAATGTTTGTCATTACTATATGTTTGATATATAATGTTTCAAGTCTGGTGTAGTAGCATAGTTGTAATACTGAGTCATGGGAAGCTGAGATAAGAAGATTACAGGTTGGTGGCCAGCCTCACTAATTTAATCCCTCCACAACTAGTGAGATCCTGTTTCAAAAAATAAAAAGAAGAAGAAAAAAATGAGGGTGGAGAATTGGCTCAGAAGTAGCCCCTGGCTTCAATTGCCAGTACTATACACACACACACACACACACACACACACACACACACACACACACACAAAGATATGTAATATTTCATAGTTTTCAATCAGTAGGACATAAAGATATATCATAAATGTGGTTGTGGCTGCTATGTAATAGAAAGGAGAAGCATCAAGTTACAGCTTTGTGGCTTAGTGTCCTTTACGTGTAAACCCAGTCACCTGGGATGTGAGAGAGGATGCCCAAGAATAATTTGAAAGTTTACTCTATGGCTAAATATTTTTAGATAGACTGGTGAACATGTTTCTATAACTTTTGTAATCTGAATGCCTAAAAGAGAGGTAATCCTAAGTATGTCTTGGGTGTAATAATTGGGAGTCTCAATCCCAAACTTGGGCACAGAGTTAATGTAAATCCCAAGGCATAGTATTATTCAAAAACTGAGTTTCTCCTTTCAACAAAGATCAGTATTCATCTCACCATTAAAAGAAACAGAATGGAGAATATGTTTATCCCCCTGTAAGAGAAATTAGAAGAAGCAAATTTCTGAGGTATCTGAAGGTACAGCAAATTGGGAAACTGTAAAATTATATTTTGTTTGATGTGATCCTTGAAAGACAAACACAGTTTCCTTTTTCCTTTATTCTTCCAGTGAACATCTGGAAATTTAATCTAGCAAACAGAACCATTTTACAAGGTAGCAAGTTGTAAGAATTTAGGTAAACAGTAAGACCTTAGTAAAACGTTGTCATAAATGCACCATGCCACTGGTCATATACCTTTGGTTGAGCAAAGTTCACCAATAGCATACTTTAACAACTGGGTTCTAAAAAAACTCTTGCTATTATCTTGGTCTGTGCTGACTTCTTTTAGGAAGAAAAGGAAAAACTGAAGTCTAAGTAAATGTAGGATATGCACAGTCCTTGTTGAGCACAGCTAATAAGATATGAGGACACTATAGCTGTATTAGGGTTTAGATCTATAGTGCCCTTCAAAGGCTCATGTGTTGAAAATTTAGTCCCTAATGCAGCAGTGTCCAAAAGTGGGGACCTTAGGAAGTGAATGGATCATGGGTGCTCTGCCCTCAGCAGTGGATTAATCCATCATGGGATTTACAGTTCAGTGGCATTAGAGCAGATGGGACCTAGTTAAAGGAAGTGAGTCCTTGAGGGTGTGTGCTCAGAGACTATATCTGGTTCCTGATCTCTCTTTCTCTCCTCCTCCTTCTATCGTTTTGATCTCTCTCTGCTTCCTGATTTCCATGAAGTGAGCAACTTTGCTCTGTTATTTTCTTCTGCCATGACATTTGGCCTCATCACAGGCCCATGAATAATGGAGCCAGCTGACTATGCACTGAAATCTCTGTAACCATCAAACAAAATATAGCTTTCCTCCTGTAGGTTGCTTTTCTCATGCATGTCACAGCAATGTAATGCTGACGAACACAAGTAGTTTTTTTGGTTTTTTTTTTCGGTATTGGGGATTGAATTTATGGGCATTCTACCTCCGAGCTGTACTCCCAGACCTATTTTTTTGTTCTTTATTTTGAAACAGGGTCTCACTAAGTTGTGGAGTGCCTCACTAGGTAGTTGAGGCTGGCCGAGAACCCGGATCCTCTGGTCTCAACCTCCCAAATGCTGGGATTACAAGCGTGCGCCACCATGCCCGGCTGAAGACAGGTGTTTTATGTGACATAGGCCTAAAAGATCTCCAGTGCACTTATGCACATCTTGATAAATTTGAATTTAAAGTAAAAAGATATGTGCTGTGCAAGGGCTGTTGATAAGGGTTTATTAAGAAGACAAAGGGGAGAAAACCAAGATCATTTTATGAGAGTAAAGTTTTATGCAGCCTGGTATCTAAAATCTCAAGCACTATGCTTTTAGAGTAACCAGTGTTTCCTATGAGTAGAAGGGCTATCAAAATAATGGTGGCATTTATACTTCCCCATACCTGTGCATTTATGGATTCTAAGACTTAGGAAGACTATGTTAACCCAGATGAAAAAGGGGTCAGGGCATAACTTAACCAGGCAGATCCCATGAGTCTTTGAACTGGCATAGTATTTTGAGATTCTGGTTGACATCTACTCCATCCTAATGGTCAAGTCAATGTAAGCCTGTCTAGTGTTGAACTTTGAACCTCTAAAACTACAAGTTAAGTGAACTTTTTCTCCTTGTAAGTTAGCTGCCTCTAGTATTTCATTATAGTGATGCAAAGTGACTAATAGAGTCACCCTGGAGTGTGTGTGTATTGATTTTTCCTGCTTGACTGTGTGCTTTCAACTATGATGGTAGTAATATTTTTATGCATTATTCAAGAACATTTTATATCCTCACATGAAATTGTAATATTTATTTTAAGTCAAAAGTATTAGATTTTTAGAAACTCTAAATTTTCAGTTATGTAGTAAATTTTGTAGTAATCTTGGCTTTGTTTAAAAGCATTCAATGTAACCAGATTTTAGAGAAATATGGACTGTTTCAAGTCTTTAGAAGCTAAAAATGAATGATTTGCATATTACATAGTGTACTAGGTGGGGATAAACCAGGGAGAAATATGAATCTTATTTAATTTTTTATAAGGGGAACTTAGGAGAGAAGGTCAGTTAACCCAACAACTTATTGTCAGAGGTAAAATTTACATGACAAAGTATAAGTGAGAGAGAATTCAAGTCAAAATCCTCCTCCCAAAGAAGAGCATGTCCAAGCAGTGGCGTGGGGTCACAGAGCTTGCTCCCCCTGTCTGCAGTGCATCAGTATTTCATTTTCTCAAGGTCATTGCACCAATTAGTGTTCCCTCTTTTCCCACTTTATCAGTCATTTTTCTCTGGCATATTGTTCTCAGTACCATACAAACTTCCTTTAATGTCTTTGATCTTCAAATAAAGAAAAATCTTTGTTGGCCATTCCCCCCCTCTGCTCAGGTCTTCAGTTCATGAGTTTTTGTTATAAAATAAATCCCTAAGAATTGCTTATGTTAGTTCTTTCTAATTGTTGGCTGCCCATTTTTTTTTTTTTTTTTACCAGTCCTATTAGGCTTTTATGAAATGGCTTTGGTCAAGCTTATTTTTTCCTCATTGATTTCCAGTGGATATTTCTCACCCTCGGTCTTACACAACAGCCTTAGTGCATCTTAGCTGACATTGCTCCTTCTTGAAAGATATTTTTTCACTCTTCTTCAGGACATGCTTTTCTTTTCTTGTTTTAGTCCTTATCTTGGTATCAAGCCCCTTTCCTTTTCTTATTCATTTTCATTATTTTGACCTCTAAATACTAGGTAACTTTCAAAAAAGTCACTATGAATTTGAAGTTATCTTTATCAATGAGGACCAACATTTTGGGCCTTCCCCAGCATTTCCAGAATTAGCCTAATAGGATCAGATGCCAGCTATATTTCTTAAAACATGCCAAGCAACTGAGAAGTTCCTGTCTGTATGTGATGTTAAGAGATATTCCTGATGCTAGGAAACACATCAACTGCATATTTCTTTCAGTGGAAATCCTTTTATTTTAAATTAAATCAAGTCTTTAGCATAGAAACTGCATTTTTTATTGTATTAGTGACAGCAGCACTCTGTGCAGGGCTGCTATTTCTGCTTATATTTATCATTTTAATTTTTCTACTTGGTGGTGGTTTAGACCTCTAATCACTCCCATAAAGAAATCACAAGTTCAGCAATAGCCAAGCCCAGTTCTGCTTCCACACAACTATCATCCCTTCTCCTCTGCCAAAGTATAGTACAACTTCTCTGATGGCAAGTCAAAGTTGGGACAACATGAATCTCCATCTGCTAGAAGAAGAGAAACATAACAACAATACAAAACATCTATGGTATGTAAGGGAAGATTAGAATTTTTATTTAAATTGGGAATATAAATTGAGAACAACTAGTGTTTGAAGATGCATAAATGCTACCCCTTGAAGTAGATTTATTGAAAAGTAGTGGGAAATAATTGCCAAAAAAGTGTTCTCAACAGGACTTACAAAATATTTTATTTGTAAACTCAACCAAGGGCCAAAGAAAGGAAGCGTATTGATATAAAGAGAATTTAAGGAAGATGACATAATGTGGCTAAAAAAATAAAAATGATAATGAAAACCTTTATATAGACCCATACATAGAGGAATCAACCATCTTTGAAGAACCTGCACACAAAGAGTAAAATGACTCAGCTCACAGAAATTCAAAGTACGAAAGTTGTAGCCAGCAAGGAATGGTGAAGCTTGTAGTGAAATATAAGAAAAGATCTAATAATTTTATTAGTTAGGGTCAAAGTTTTATAAAATATAAAGAAAAAATAATGTTATAAAACCAATACATAATTTCTAATGCAACATTTATAAAATAATAGAAAAGTCAGGCATGCACATGCTAAGCACTGATTCTTATCAAAGAGAAGTTATAGCTCTGCTTTAAAGGATAAAGCTATCTAATGATAGAGTTGAATTCTTTTTAAATGTGAATGTGATTGTACAGAAATAAAAAAGTTTATCTTTAAAGTCAGTGAGAACATTTCAATGAAGTTTTTTAAGCACAATAATCATAGTTCTTTGACAATGCAATAAAGTACACACAAGAATTTTTAAAGAAAAGGTTTAATAATTATTTAAAGCAATTGTCCTGAAGAAGGAGAGTGAGGACCCGGGAGATTTAGACTACCGGAACATTGAAATTTATATCAGTATTTATTCATTTAATACTATGTCTACCTAATTAGGTTGGAAGAGATTTTGGGTTGGTGGAAATGTATAGGAGGGTGAATAAGTAGAGAAAAAAATAAAAAAAGGCATTTGAGAAGCCAAGGAATTTGATGATGATGATTTTTTTCAGTGCTGGGGATCAAACTCATGGTCTCATGCATGCTTAGCAACCACTCTGCCACTGAGCTATACCCTCCAGAACAGGTGATGGCAAATTTGATGTTCAAATATAGTGTTAGTTGGTATCTATTAAGAATACCAATGCTTTTCTAATTTTGAAGAATTTCAAGTGTGTCAGCTGCAAAGCATGTACTATATTCTCCTGCTAGAAATTAACACACAATATTGACACTGGGTAATATTGTAAAAGTAAGTTTTATTACTAATTTTGGTTAAGGATGAAGGATCAGCCATATGCAATTATCTTCTGTCACTTCTCCTTAACAAGCCTTCACTTTCTTTCTATTATAAATTAAGGAAAATATAAATGCACAAAGATGGGTAAAATGGAGAGTGCATTTCAGTGGATAAGAAAGCTAAAAACATATTTTGGAGACAAAGCAGATGTAAAGTTGCTATCTAATTTAGCAGAAATTATGATTCTTCAACTACAAATGCCTGTGGAGGAGGATACTCCAGAAGTCAGCCAGATTATTACATAAAGCTCTTAAAAGACATGTGATACAGGGAAGTAAGGAACAGGATTAAAGCTGTGGGTGCCAGTGGAAATGCATGGGAGTGCAAGCAAATCCTCAGTTCTCTTTGCTTGTCTTGTGTGGTCAAATATTCCCCACTCTCCAATAAAGGAGATAAGATATTCTATCATGGTTTCTGCTATGGCTCTGATTATCCAAACTCCAAAGTCTGTCAGAAGCATCCTCTTACACAGTTCTCAGTTCTCTCTGGGCTCTGGTCATACTTCCTCTTACTTCTGAGGTCTGTGGGTACTGATGACTTTTTAGCCATCATTAGTTTCTTGTTGGTTCTTTTATCAATGCCCAAATATCTATATATAATCTTTCTATTGAAGCCTCTTTGATTACACATTTTGAGGTTAAGAATGTTTCTCTCCTGTTGAGACAATGATGGATACATCAGAGAACAGGAAAATCCTTCAAAAACTATAATTAAATAACATCCTCGAGGGGAAAAAGAGATTATTCTTCTCATAAAACAACTGTATCAAAAGAAAACAATCAGACTACTTAGATAAAAACCAAAAAAAAAAAAAAAAAAAAAAAAAAAAAAAAAAAAAAAAAAAAAAAAAAAAAAAAAAAAAAAAAAAAAAAAAAAAAAAAAAAAAAAAAAAAAAAAAAAAAAAAAAAAAAAAAAAAAAAGAGGTCTCGAGTGTTAAAATGAAAACTAAAAAAAAAAAAAATTAAATTTTAGGACAGAAGGTAAAGAGATGGAAAATTTTTTTAAAAGACTCAGAAGTATTATGCAACAGAAGTTCCATGGAGTGCCCAACAGAATGAATGATACAAAAAAAAATACTAAGCACTTACTATGCTCTGAACATTCATATGTTCAGAATTCATATGTTGACCTCTAAACCCTCAAGATGGTGGTATCAGGAAATGGGACCTGAGGAAGATTATTAGGTCATGAAGGTAAAACCCTCAGAAATGGGATCAGTACCCTCAGAAAGGAGGTTTGAGAGAGACTCCTTTCCCCTTCTACCATGTGAGAAAAGAGCTAAAGGTGCCATGTGTGAACCAGGAAACTGGTCCTCACCAGTTGCCAAACCAGCCAGTGCCCAGATCTGGGCTTTCCACCCTCCAGAATTGTGAGAAATAATTTCTATTGTTTGCAAACTGCTAACATATGGTATTTTGTTTTAGCCACCAAGATGGACTATATAACTAGGTAACATTTCCAAATACTAAAAACAGGAGACTCTAAAATGTTTCCAGAGAAATTAGAAGATATCACATATATAAATACATATATACTTTAGATTTTCCAACAGCAACACAAGACACTAGAAACCAATAGAACAATGCCCTCAAAATTCTGAAGGAAAATGGTTCATAGGTTGTATCAATTTGAAGTATAAAATGAAGTCAGAGGGTACACTAAATATACAAAGAAATGTCACAATACTGGCACTTTCCATGCATCCTTTGATTAAAAACAGCTAGTATATATGAAACAGTTTATATATACTAATTTTGAAAAATCACTATCAATCTCAGTAAATGTACAGAGGGGAAGAGGGGGAAACAGGATGGGAAGGGGAGGGAAATACACCAAGTGCTAAGTGTACATGTGCATATATGTTTGTTTCACTTTGAACTTCACTATGATGTGTAATTGCAATGCACCAGTAAAAGTATTTTTAAAATCTAGTATATAATGTGCTTCCTCATTTTATTCCAGGTACCTGGAATAAAACAAGAAAGAGGGAATAATGCCTCCAAGAATCATTTGGTCAAACATAGAATATCAAAGTCTTCTCAATAAGAGTCATATGATAGATCTGATGAAAAGTTTTTTTAAAAATATAGACATAAGCTGGGCATGGTGGCACACACTTGTAATCTCAGTACATGGGAGGCTGAGACTGGAGCCAACCCCAGTTACTTAGTGAGGCTCTCCACAACTTAGTGAGATCCTATTTCAAAATAAAGAATAAAAAATAGGAGTGGGGATGTAGCTCAGAGGTAGAATGCCCCTGGGTTCAATCCCCAGTACCAAAACAAAACATATGTGTGTGTGTGTGTGTGTGTGTGTGTGTGTGTGTATATGTATATATATATATATATATATATATATATATATATATATATATATTACTATGTTAAAATATTTTTACTTTGTTATAATTTTTAATTTGTTAAAATATTTTTACTTTGTTATATATAAACAATATATATTGTTTACTACATAGACAGTAAACAAAATTATTGTAATAGAGTAATGAAGATTTAAAAAAGGAAAAGGTGGTAAAACACTTTGTTATGCAAAAACAATATGCATTATTTATAATATTTTCTTTACTTGCTTATTGCTTTTCCTAAAAGCTGACAGTTTTCGATGGATCAGACTAGATGGGCAGGTTAACATGAGATGGATAAGTCTTCATTCATCATAACAGGAAGTGAATGATAATTTTAGAAATGAATATATAAAATAGTTTTATGCATTATTATTTAAAAATATGAGGTAAAATATAGAAGAAACTTCTAAAGATTTAAAGTAACTGCTTTTGAAATTTACCTTTGAAATAGGACTTGGAGAGGAATATCTGTTCTTTTTAATTTTCAAATAAAATTTACAATTATATTTTTGTTAAAAAACATCCAGCTTGCAAAAACACATTAAACATAATAGTAGAATGAACACAAATAAATCCCACACATGATCAGAAGAGCCTCATCAGTAAAGAAAGGCTCCTGGCTGTTCATAAGGAGTAACTGCCCTGAGTGGATTGTCCCACCTTGCCATTTGGTGGAAACCTTGGTGGCGATTACGTCCATTGACAGTCACATGTTATGTTTGTAAATGAAATTACAGGTAAATTGATTTCAAATGAAAATGGGTCTTAAGTCTCCTGACACAGAAAGCATGAGTTCCACAAAGTCACATTGCTCCTCCTGTATTCTCAGTACTTCTTTTCTTGATGATGTTAAAATAATAAGCACCTTATTTAAAATACATCAATGTAATTTTCAGTTATGGAGTCACTTCCATTATTATTAAGACTAAACTTCATCACAGTTTTCTTTTCTCCCATACACAAGACTGCTTTTGGCAAGAACCTCCAGGATCCTTGGCATAATCTCTTGCTCTCTGTTATATTATATATGAGTCTGAGGCCAGTTCTGAGAATGCAATGTCAATGTCATGTCCACATGTGTTAAAGAAAATGTTCCTGTTTATTGGGGAGAATTAGTAGGTTCCTTTATTTTGAGCTGCAGTATGTACTGCTTTTATTGACCTATTTTGAAAGCATGTTTACTCATTAATAAAATTGCTAGTGATTTTTCTGCTTTCTTCAAATCATAAGGCATATAGCAAGATGTTTTACTTGTGCTTTGATGTATCATAGGAAATGCCTTCAAGTATGCTGAGACAAATGGTAAGCTTTTGACTGTTCCTTTGGAAAAACTTCATGAGATTATATTAGTATTTTTATTTCCCCTATATATTAAAATGAAGCAAGCTAAAGTTTCCAAGCTTCATAGAAACTATCATAGAGATTTTTTCTTTTCTTTTCAACATGTTAGACAAAAATTGAGCTTAAAATATAAAAGGCTACTTTCAACAAGGCTGCTCATGTGCTAATCCAAAAGAAGTTGGAAATGATCCTAGAAAACTGAATTTGGGGCACATTTTTTGGCCACCTTTGCACATGAGTTTCTTCAGAGTAGTGGCAGAAATCAATGGTTTCCTTAAATAAAACACTCCAGGGACAGAGGAAATCAGAGCCTGGCTCAGTTCCTAGAATTTGTGTTTTTGCTTGTATGATCATTCCTTAGTAAGTACTTTCAAAGTCAAATCCCTTTTTCTACATTTATAATCAAAAGGAATGAGAACCTAAACTTGGATAGAAAATTCTGATGCTTAAAGTAAATTTCTCATCCTAGTGTTATCAAATCTTCATTCTCTGGATTCTGATCTATGACAGCTGAAACCATGCCAAATTATCAAGAGGAGCAATAAGCCACTCAAGTTCTGACCTTATTAAAATTATTTCACATTTTAGATCATGTGAATTAATTGCTGCATAATATTGAATGTAATTTTCTCTTTAGATTTGCTTTTGTCTTCCTTATATTTATTAGTTTTTCCACACATTCGTCATTCATTTATTCAGCAAAACTTTATAAATACTTAATTTTCATCTATTAACCATAGCTAAGTGCTCAGAAATTTGAGACCAATTTTATTCCTAGAACTTTGGATTGGACTATTTTTTTTTGTACTGAGGATTGAACCCAGGAGCATCCTACCTCTGAGCGATACCCCCAGCCCTTTTTTTATTTTCTATTTCGAAACAAGATCTCACTAACCTCAAACTCAGAGTCCTCCTGTTTTAGCATCCAAGTATTGGTATTACAGGTGTGGTCCATTTTGTCCAGCTTATATTGAAAATTTTTGAACATTAGTTATTTATCTTAGGAAAGTTTTTTAAGCCACATTAATGTACCTGGGTAAAGTTCCAAGTCTTTACCTAAGGTAAAAGAGGTGTGTAAGATTAGAAAACTACTAATGTTGATGATAACATAAGGATATTATTAACTAACATTTATAAAGTGGTTCTATTTCAGCTTTTTAAATCTTTGGTATTCCCAGTAAAGGTTTAGAAGATGACTTGACTCATATTGGGCAGTAAATGTTGATGATAGGACAGAACTCAGTTTGTCCAGCTTAAGAACTCATGTTCTTCAGGATCACATGTTTGGCTGCTAGACATTGCAGAACTGCAGTTAGAACTCTGACTCATAACTGTGACATCTTTCTATAATTTTGAAATGGTCAGTCATTAACATAATTAAAAGATTTATTGAGTACTTTCTACCAGCAAGGCACATATAGCAGATTACATGATATGCACATGACCCCCTACAATGGGTCCAATTATAACCCGTATTTAATAAATGAGTGAGTTAAGATTGTGTGTTGCTCGGTAACAGCAGTATCTCACAATCAATGGTTGCGTTAGGGTTTTCTGCTTGTTTACAGAAATATATTTTAATTGGCATACTATACTGCTCTAGTACTAGGAAAAGTGAATATATCCACACTTTATCAAAATAGGCTATTAAGATATATTTTGTTGTTGAATTAAATTATATTGAATAATGACACCTTTTTAGGTAATTAAATCCAACAAGATTCAGTAAGAATAATTTTTTTTACAGGATTTAGTTGCTTAATTACTATTTGGGAAAAAGATGAAAAATTAATTCTAGCTTTTTCAACTCTCACAAAATATGCATATTCTTACCTGAAGCTAGTTTATTAATACTATTTAAATTAAAGAATTTATAATTGAGTTATGGTTTTCCAAATGCCTTACTTTGGTTACTTGGATTGTAGAAACGGTGACTTAAGAATGATTCAGGGGAAAAAGAGGAAGGATATACTGCCCTTCCCATCATATGCTACCTGGAACTCAACCAGAACTGCCCCTTGATTAATTATTCAACTTGTAGCAGTTTACTGAAGATCTTACTTATGAAAATTCTCTGTTAAGGAGATTTCATGAAGTAACCAGTTCAAATAATGCTATGTACATATATGAAATTATCAATACCAATCTCAATAACATGTATGAGAAGGAAGAGGGAGTGGGTGAGATCCAAAGGGAAACATACCAAGTTGTGTGCATTTGTCTTTCTATTACTCTATACCACATTACAATGTATAATTCCAATGCACTAGTAAATGTGTATTGAAAATAAATAATAACAGGTACACAAAGAAATTTATTGCTATACTTATAATAGCAGTAGATTAAAAAGATTGAAGTAGATTGAAAACAGCATTTCTATTTCAGATATGGCCAGAGGAAGTTGAACCATAATCTCAGTACTCAGAAGGCTGAGACAGGAGGATCACAGGATCGAGGCCAGACTCAGCAACTTAGCAAGTCCCTGTTCCAAAATAAAATATTAAATAGGGCTGGCCCAGAACAGATTAAAAATAACCCGGATGTCCAATGATGGGTTATTAGTGACAAAACATAATATATCCAACAGAGTGGAGGAATGTGAAGCTGTAGAATGAGAAAGATCTCTATTGATTTGAAGTGACTTCTCAAATATACTGCTCATATTTCATATTCAATGAAAAACTAGTATATGTGTGTGTGTATGTATGTGTGTGTGTGTGTGTGTGTGTGTGTGTATTCTGTGTGTGTGTATTCAGTGCTTCATAATGGAGTGTACAGTGAGTAAATATTGAGGTATGTATTTAAGAAGTTTCAAGGTAAATGTTTTCTGGAAATCATACCTTTTTATTTTTTTTAGCCACCTCCGTGTTCTCCATGTAATATCTTTCTTACAGAACAGAAAGCACTAAGGAGTTTCTCTTTGACATTTCTTTCTGACAAGGATTCCTGTATTCCTCTGTCTGATCTTATGAGGAAACTAGGCAAAGCAGGTCTGTCTCATGTGCCCCTCCTGTGCCTTGGCATGGAAATGAGGTCACAAGGATAGAGGGTGAAACTCACACCCACAGGAACTGCTTTTCTGCTACATCATTAGAATGGAGAATAAAAATGAAACTAAGCTGAGGTGTAGGAAAAAAAAAGTTCCTGGCAGACTTCTATACTTTACAATTGGAAAAGGCAGCTATGGTTGGGGAAAGTACTGTATTTTGGAAAGAAGGTAAGTTTTGTCAGATTCATGTTCCTCCATCTTATTCTTCCACTCATTGCTGGTTCCAAGTTTGACTTATCCTGTGGTTTGATCATGCTGCACCTGAGGAGGTGGGCTCTACTGAGGTATTAGGATGCTCCCTGTACTATGGCTAAATGAAAATAGCATTTCTATTTCAGATATGGCCAGAGGAAATTGAGCCATAATCTCAGTACTCAGAAGGCTGAGACAGGAGGATCACAGGTTCGAGGCTAGACATAGCAACTTAGCAAGTCCCTGTTCCAAAATAAAATATTAAATAGGGCTGGCCCAGAACAGTTAAGTTTGTAGCCATGATTTGATACTTTTCTATTGCTTCCATCACAGTTCTTAAAGATCTCATCCTATTTCTGTGAAAGTCCTTTTCTCTCTAGATTATTTATTATGCCATAAATGCCTATCATTGAGGGAGTGGGTAGTTAGTGAGATTATTATTTCTCATTATTATAATTATTTTAAAGACCAAGATTGAAATATATAGGTGGTATTTTTGTTTTATCTTACCTAAGAAATTTTTTAAAAATTAAGTGTATCCTTCTATTAGGTCATATTGACAAATAAAAAAAAATTATCTTTTATTCGAGAAACATGTAATGATCTACTTTTAAAATCCAGAATATAATCAGTACTATTTACTCAAAAAAATCAAGATACCCAAAGAGTTTGCTGATTTTCTCTTTTTCAAAATCAGACTAAAAATAAAGATTACCCATTCTATGTAACGATTTGGAAACTGCTGGTTACAGTTTTAAAATAGTTCAGTGTGTGTGTGTGTGTGTGTGTGTGTGTGTGTGTGTGTGTGTGTGTTTTCATATGCACATGCAGGTGCATGCATACATTCTCAGTGAAGGGTATTTAATTTTCCCTCCATTACCCTGGGAACATTTGATAGTGTTCAAAGTGGGAAAAATTTTCATTCCTCACAAACAAGAAGAGAAGTCGAAGCCAGGATTGTTGGTAAACATCCTGCAATATACAGAATAGTGCCTCACAACAGAGATTTATCCAAGCTAAAATGTCAAATAGTACTGCTGAGATAGATTGATGGACAATGAAGAGATTAAAGAGGGTGTTTTTTGACTGATCGACTGCTTGTTACCTCCCTTGTCTTGGTAATAGTCATTTGAATATCCTATTTCATTAGGCAAATAAATGTAGTGTATTTGTACAATGCTGACAGAGCATATGCTGATTGGTAGCAAGGGTAATGGTGTAATGGTAAATGTGTAAGATAATGGTAAAAGCGTCATATTGATGCTCTCTGTCTGCTAAGGATATTTTGACCTTATGGCCTTAATGTACTGGGAAAGCTGGTGGGGTTGAGAAACCTCAGGGGCAAAATATGGAACTTTCTTCTATGGCTTCAGTTGATCAATTGAAAGCAAAACTATTTTCTTAGAGCTATCTTTGATTCTGCTTTGCCTTTTTTTTTAATTAGAGTCTCAGAAGTAATTTTCACATGGTGATTATCATCATCTGAGAGCAATGGAACCATATTAATAAATTCATTCTTAATTGTTTTTACAATGGTGGAGCAAGAGGTTAATTACTATGAACATAATGTCTACATTCACCTTGTATTACCACTGGTTTAATATTCCTGTCACCTTAGGAATGTATCTGAGAGTGCCAATTACTTTTATTTGTAGTGTAGAGTTTTTCTTCAAATGGGCAACATGCAAGCCAGGCATGGTGGTGCACACCTGTAATCCCAGTACTTGTTAGGCTGAGATAGTAGGATTGCAGGTTTGAGACCAGCTTCAGTAATTTTGCAAGACCCTCAGCAAATTAGTCAGACACTGTTTCAACATAAAAAAGAAAAAGGACTGGTGGTATAGCTTGGAGGTAGAATGTTCTAGGTTCAATCCCCATTACCACACATACACGTGTGCATGCACACACACACACACACACACACACACACACGAAGTAGCATGAATAATAAACAGTTCATTTTACATTTGTTTAGATTATATATCATTTTACAGTTGCTTTTTAAATGTAATATATGGCTACTAGAATCACAGAAATAGGAAGCATTTTTTGCTATTTTAAAGATAATTTTGTTCTGACAATGTTTGAATGCCTATTTTGTAAAAGTTCTATCTATTTGTGCAGTCAGTCAATTAATCAATCATTCAACATTTATTCATCATTTTGTAAAGCAGTTTGTTAGGTCCTGAGAACAAAAATTAGTAAATTCTCACTAAAAATGCTCAGTTTTTAATTTCAGAATATTTTCTGTTTTGAGGTGCCACGGCTCCTTAAAAGCTGGATCTTGACCAAGGCTTGGTCCACTGGAGTCCTGCAAGGCAGACAATTCCAAAAAAAGGAATGTGTGGCATATCCCACTTCGCATTATGTTATGGGTGCTTTGAGTTTTGCTTTTACATTAATTATAAAGGAATTTTTTTTTAGAAACAAAGGGTAGCTGGACGGATAGTGATTTCTTAATATTAGCTGAAAAAGCAGTGCCTCAAGACAACCCAATTCATTAACCTCTTACAAACTTTAGTCAAGAAACAGGCTTTGCAAGTTTATCTAAAATAGTTACTACAAATAGTCTTTGCCCACTCCCACCTTGTCTCCCTGAAATTTTACAGGATACATTAACCCTTTAGCTACCTGAGATAAAGATAAAAACACTGCTTAAAGGAGCTAAACAAATAGTAAAGGTTTAAACTAATGGAAAAGAATTTTTATATACATGTTGTATTTTTAAGAATTTTTATGTACTAAAAGAATTTTTATATACTTGTTGTATTTTGTAATCTTGACTGGATGAAGATGACCTTTGGAGGAACAGTTCTGTGGAGGTTCCTGTTCTATATGCCTCATTGCAAAAAAAAATACTATAAAACAGTTATTAACAAACAATAAAACGGATATGCTTCTTCACTGCATTTGGTGTGAGCATATTCTCACAACCTCGTCTCATTCCACACCTATCGAAGAACCCCCAACCCCACTGCCTAGAGAGCTGGACCCCAGCATTGAGGTTAATAATTATTGATGTAAAGATTAACTGGAAAGAAAGTTATTCCAAATGTATAATCACTTTCATTTCAAGTAAGATGTCACATACAGATCAATTGGAAGTCATCATATGCAAAATATGAAGCGATTTAATTCTATAGTTACACAATCAAAGTCCATTACAAATTCAGACATCTAAACATTTTAACTGAATCTAGTATATATATATATATATATATATATATATATATACACATATATATAATCTAGTATATATATTTAACTGAATGAATCTAATATACCTATATTAGATTAGTATTAGTGTTATATTAATATATAATATGCCTATATGATTTCTTGTCCTATAATATAACCTTTCTTGTTATTTTCTCCTCTTCTGTATTGGACAAGAAAAGACACACTATTCCAGCAAGAAGGCACAGTGAGATTAAAGGCTCAAAGTTCATTCAGTACTTTCCTAAGTACTAAAAGAAATATAGGAGATAATATCTCCTTTGTAACAGATTTTTCATGCATCTTCAGGTGATATGATAATTCCATAGAGGAATTGGCTGTCTTTAATAATATGTTAATAGACAAATTCTTTAGAGTTGCCAGTTAGATCACCAATGACTAGCTTCGTATAGTCCTGAATTGATCTTATCACTTAAGGTGCTTTCAAACATATTCATGTATATGAATGTAATTACTTCTGATTATTTTAATGTTATAATTTTATGTACAAAGATGTTTAATTTAGTACTTAAACTTCCATTGTGTATTCATTTTGAATGATTTGCAAAATTTTTCAACCATTTGAATAAAATTTTCTATTTTAGTGAGAGTTCTTCAATACTTAATACATGCTTCAATTGTAAAATATTGCTAGATGAAATTGACTCAATTTAAATATTTCGCTTATTTGAAATAACCACAATAGTGATAGCTCAGCTAAGTTAACTCTATTTTCATATTTCTGGTAGTTTACAACCTAGATCGAATATGTATGCACATATAGAGCTTGCAGTAAATTTCGTAGGCATCTGGTAAAGAATTTAAAAGATGAAACATTTAGCCAGGCACAGTGGTTCACGCTTGTAATCCCAGTACTTGGGAGGCTGAGACAGGAGGATCACAGGTTTAAAGGCTGCTTTGGGAACTTAGTGAGGCTCTCAGCAACCTAGTGAGACCCTGTTTCCAAATAAGAAATAAAAAATCATGTTGGGGATGTAGCTTGGAAGTAGGATGCCTCTGGGTTCAATCCTTAGTATCAAAAGACAAACAAATAAACAAAAAAAATCTTAAAACATTTTAGGAAAAAAGAGGACTAGTTGAAAATATTGACAATACTATTATTGTTATTTCATTAAGAGCCTGTAATGTACCTGATTGTTACATTGGATAGTATGGACATGGAAACAATACCATGCAACTCTAGAGAAAAATTTGGGGACAGCTTCTAGTTAGTTGGGAAGCCCGAGACTGAACCAAAATAGAACTTCGATTTTTGTGGCAGCTCCAAACTGCTTCTGCTTTATTTTACTGTAAACCTTGCTTCTTCCTACAACCATAGCCATGGCTTACTCTATGATTTCCTTCCTTCTCTTGGTAATTTTCTGTGCTATTCAATACCCAATACCCTTTGAGATCTGAACCAAGTTTTATCCTTATTTTTCATTCATTACAAAATATTTATTTGTTAATTAATTTATTTGTTGACACCAAGGATTAAAGCCAGGAGCATTCTACTCTGAACCATACCCCCAGCTCTATTTTTTTTTTTAAATTTTGAAACAGGGTCTCACTAAGTTCTAAAATTCTTCAGTTTAGCCTTTTGTCTGTGTTTGTGTGGTACTGGGGATTGAACTTAGGGGCATTCTACCTCTGAGCTATACCCCCAGCCCTATTTTATTTTTTATTTGGAAACAGGGTCTAAGTTGTTGAAAGCCTCACTAAATTGTTGAGGCTGGCTGTAAACCTGCACTTTCTACCTCAGCTTCCCAAGTATTGGGATTACAGGCATGCACCACCATGCCTGCTTTTATTTATTTATTTACTTATTTATTTACCAACTAGTTATGTTCCATTACATGCTAGGTATTTGGGATGTTTTCAATGTAGAATAAGACAGGTTCCTTAACTCACACAGCTTACTGTCATATTAGGAATACAGGAAATCAATGAGTAAAACATGTAAATATAATACAAATGTGGGTGCCATAAGAGATAAAATATCTGGGAAGAAAAGCTATACATAGAAGTTTAGAAAGGTCTTCCTAAAGAGATATTTAATCTGAAACTCAAATAAATAGAAAGAGGCCAGTGGAGGATAGAAGAGGAGAAAAAGACAGGAAAAGACACACTATTCCAGCAAGAAGGCACAGTGAGATTAAAGGCTTTAAGTGAAAACAATTTCTAGAGAGTTCTAGAAGTGATAGAATGTCTGAGTGAATGGAGGCAGTCATGTATTAAGTGAGGTGCAGGAAAATGGGTCAGAGCCCAATTATGCAGAGTCTAATGGCAGCAGAAAGGAGTATGGATTTTATTCCCAAAGGACAGATAAACCACCAAAGAACCTTCAAAGAGACACGATTGGATGCAGTGAACACCCCAAGGGAAATGTGAACAGTGCTTGGAATCAAGCAAGAAAGAACTGCAGTGGTCCAGGTGAAAAGTGATCGAGACTTGGACCAGAATGATTTCAGAAGAAGCAGAGAAACAGGCAGATAAAAGATGAAATGTTGGAAAGGACCTTCTAATAGAGTTGGGAGATAGAGAAAAAGTGATGAGAAGAGTCAAAGATGGCTCTCAGTGTGTAAATAGTGATGCTATGTGCCAAGAGAGGAACATGTGTGTATGCTGTGGGTAATAACGAAGTGATGGACAGGTGTTAGGACTAGGACACCAGGAATTTTATTGTGGGTATGTTAAGTTTAGTATATGAATGAGGCATATAAAAGAAGGTATTAGGTAAGTGTTTGTATATGTTTCTGGAATTCAGAAGAAAGGAAAGCTGGAATAGGTCTAAGAAAAGAAAGAAAAACTGGCCACTGAGATAGAAGGAAAACCAAAAACTTACTCTTTTGAAGAAAAAATATAAAATGATTTCAAGCAGATAGAGTGTTTTTCAGCACCCCTCTGAAAAAGAGAAGGAGGATGAGCTGAGGATAAGGATGAGGAGGGGGAGAGTGCTCTCACTAAAATGCTTAGTACAATGAATTCAGAAAAGCATGTACGGGTTTTGTCAACAGGAATCTTGTATAGGGTACCATTGTCTCATTTTGTATGAAACAACACTTGTATTTCATTGGTTTATGTGTCTGTTTTTGTTCCAATACCATGCTGTTTTTATTATCTGTAGCATAATTTGAAATCAGTTATTGTGATACCTCCAGCATGGTTCTTATTACTGAGAATTGCTTTGGCTCTTCTGGGTCTTTTGTTTTTCCATATGAATTTCTAGACTGATTTCTCTAGATCTGTGAAGAAATACAAATGGTCAATAAATACATCAAAATAGCTTTAACATCATTAGCAATCAGGGAAAGGCAAATAAAAACTACACTGAGATTCCATCTAACTCCAATTAGAATGTAAATCATGAAGAATACTAAGAAAAATAAATGCTGATGAGGCTCTGAGGAAATAGAAACCCTTACTCACTGTTGGTGGGATTGCAAATCAGTACTGCTGCTATAGAGAGTAGTGTGGAGGTTTTTCAAAAGAATAAGAATGAAACCACCATATGACCCAGCACTACCACTCCTGGGTATCTTTCCAAAGGAATTGAAGTCAGAATATTATAGTGATATGTGCAAATCCATGTTTATTGCAGCACAATTTACAATAGCCAAATTATGGAACCAGCCTAGGTTTCAGATGAATGGATCACAAAATTGTAGTATAAACACACAATGAAATATTTTTTTTTTTTTTTTTTTGCGGTACTGGGGATTGAACTCGGTGGCGCTCTAACTCCGAGCTACACCCCCAGCCCTATTTTTTATTCTATATTTTGAAACAGGGTCTCAGTAAGTTGTGGAGTGCCTCACTAGGTAGCTGAGGCTGGCCACGAACCCGGATCCTCCGGTCTCAGCCTCTCGAATGCTGGGATTACAAGCATGTGCCACCACGCCCGGCTCCACACAATGAAATTTTACTCAGCCACAAAGAAGAACACAATTTTGTCAGTTGCAGGAAAATGGATGGAACTAGAGAATATTATGCTGAGTGAGATTAGCCAGACTTAGAAAGTGAATAGTTGTATGTTTACTCTCATATGTGGAAGCTAGAAAGAAATTGAGTTAGAAAACAAGACTTCAGATAAAGGAGTAGAGACTCTAATGGAGTGATGAAGGGGTTTAGGGAAGGGATGAGGGTGATGGAGATGCAACGAAGGTAAGCAGCTCAATGCTGTGTACATAAACAGAATAATCAATACCAATCTCAATGGCATGTACAGGGAAGGGAGTGCAGTGGGATCGGGCAGGAAACATACCAAGTTTTTTTTTTTTTTTTTTTTTGGTTTTTTTTGGCGGTACTGGGGATTGAACTCAGGGGCATTCTACCTCCGAGCTATACCCCCAGCCCTATTTTTTATTCTTTATTTTGAAACCGAGTCTCACTAAGTTGCAGAGTGCCTCACTAGGTAGCTGAGGCTGGC
>PVLC010018084.1:0-32645 GCA_004027655.1 Graphiurus murinus
CTCTCTCTCTCTCTCCCTCTCCCTCTTCTCTCTCTCTCTCTCCCTCTCTCTCTCTCTCCTTCTTCTCTTTCTCTCTCTCTCTCCCTCCCTCTCCTTCTACTCTCTCTCTCTCCCTCTCCTTCTTCTCTCTCTCTCTCTCTGCCTCCAGCGATGCTGAGCAGCTTTTCTACACCATACCCTGCCGCTATGATGTTGCCGCCTTGAAGCTGGCCTACCATGGACTGAGCCGCTACATCCTTGAGCCAAATAAACCTTTCCTCCTCGAAGTCGTTCTTGTCAGGTATTCCGGCCACAGCAATGAGACAGTTGACTAATACAACCTGACAAGAGCCTGTCCCCTCCAGGATGACCTCGTCCTGGCTTGACCACACCTCCAAAGGACTTATTGACAAATCAGGTCACACTCTCAGGTCCTGGGAGCTAGACCTGAGCATGTCTTTTTTTTTTTTTTTTTTTGCAGTACTAGGGATTGAACTCAGGGGCATTCTACCTCTGAGCTACACCCTGAATCCTATTTTTTATTCTTTATTTTGAAACCGAGTCTCACTAAGTTGCAGAGGGCCTCACTAGGTAGCTGAGGCTGGCCTCGAACCCGGATCCTCCGGTCTCAGCCTCCCAAATGCTGGGATTACAAGCGTGCGCTACCACGCCCAGCTGAGCATGTCTTTTGAGACACACACACACACACACACACACACACACACACACAGTTTAGCCCACAGCAGCCCTCCAAGTTAGACGGCTCATCCTTCAGGCTCCTGTTTTCCCCTGCAGGGTCTCCTGCCCCAGCCCTGCCATGGGGGGTTCCCTGTCCCTTACGCAGTGTCCCAGCCAAGCAAACCTGCGTCAGCCCTCCACGCTGGGTTAGCCTGCCCCCATCTCAATCAAGCTGCAAACTCCCTCCAAAGTTCAGCTTCATTATTCCTCATCTTGAACAGGCTACCGAGGAGTCCCTGCCCTGCCAAGGGCCCGGGCTCAGTCCCTGGGCTCTGGTCACCCTGGGGAAAATGCGTTTAGACCTGAACAAAAGACGGAGCCATTGGCCGAGCAAGCAAGACGAGGCACTCATCGGCAGCCTCGTTTGTTCCCTCCCACTGCCTGGCCTTGTAGAGTCAGCAAGCAGCACAGGAGTTGAAGCCAGGAAGTTAAACACTTTCCAAGTGAGGCACTCCGCAACTTAGTGAGACTCGGTTTCAAAATAAAGAATAAAAAATAGGGCTGGGGGTATAGCTCGGAGGTAGAATGCCCCTGAGTTCAATCCCCAGTACTGAAAAAAAAAAAAAAAAAAAAAAAAACAGGCTCCGGTTCTCAGAGTCCGAGTTTCCAAGACAGCTTTTGTTCTATATTCGGGGTTTTCCCAATCAACAGAAAACACCGTCTGCCGTTGTCAGCGGTACAAAAAGAGAAGCCGAGGCAGAGCCGGTAAACACGTCGGGAGCCACGTCCTCTTCCTCTTACTGCGGCCTGCAAGACCCGTTAGCTCCCTCTGAAGTGCATTCCGAGATTTGGAAGAAAGAAGCCTTCTCCTCTCCCTCATCCTTCATTTTTCCTCTCTCTCCTCGTCCCTGGGGAAGCTGAGGGTCCAGCCTCACTCTGCTCACCAGAGCTTTGGAATCCCATCCCATGCGCCAAGCACTGGTGTGTCGGGACCGACGGAACCTTTCCACCCTCCGTGCAGCTGGGGTCGTTGTGCAAACCTTCACAGGGAGGGAAACGGCCGGCACCGGGGCAGGAGCTGGTGGATGGTGCGGAGGCACCGGGAGAAGGACCTGCCTGCCCGCCGCCTCCTTCCCTCCCTCCCTCCGCCCCACAAGCCGAGGTGCTGAGGCGGCCAGCAGCTGCGCGTCCCAAGCTGCTCCAGGTGCCCATCCTTGCCCCCAAGAAAAACCCAGGCTGGGCTTCTGGGTGTTTCTCTGTCTGTCTGTTTGTTTGGGTACCGGGGATTGAACCCAGAAGTATTTGTGTATGTGTGTGGCGGGGGGTGGGGGTACTCCAGCCCTATTTTTTATTCTTTATTTTGAAACAGAGTCTCACTAAGTTGCGGAGTGCCTCACTAAGTATCTGAGGCTGGCCACGAACCCAGATCCTCCTGTCTCAGCCTCCCAAGTGCTGGGATTACAAGTGTGCGCCACCACGCCCGGCTTATTCATTCTTTCTTCTAAATGTCTCTTTTCCTTTTTTTTTTGTACTTCCACAATTATAATTCACACACACACACACACACACACACACACACACACACACATCCTTACAATTCAAATTTCCTTGTCTCCAAGAGACCCATATTTTCATATCCTGAAATTAATGCTACAGTGGATACAAAAATAAACTTGTCCTCAGATAGAACATGCACTGTGGCTGTCACTGCCTACGCTTGAACAGATCTAACTGTTCGTAGAAAATATCTCGTCTTCACAACCTTACTGAAGTTACCTGTGTTGTTAAGTTTATATGCTATTTAATTGTACAAAATAGAGGGGCACAGTAGCTCACGCCTATAATCCCACTCAGTACTTGGGAGGCTGAGACAAGAGGGTTGCAGATTAGAGGCCAGCCTCAACAACTTAGTGAGGTCCTCAGCAACTTAGTGAGACTGTTTCAAAATAAAGAGTTGGGGGTGTGGCTTGGAGGTAGAATGACTCTGGGTTCAATCCCCAGTACCACAAAAATAAAATAAAATAAAAAGTTATTTAGGCCATTATTTACGCGATTATTATTATTATTATTAATTATCATTATTATTTGCAGTACTGGGGTTTGAACCCAGGGGTATTCTACCTCTGACTACACCCCTAGCCCCATTTTTTATTCTTTATTTTGAAACCGAGTCTCACTAAGACTTGCGGAATGCCTCACTAGGTAGCTGAGGCTGGCCGTAAACCCGGATCCTCCGGTCTCAGCCTCCCAAGTACTGGGATTACAAGCGTGCGCCACCACACCCAGCTGGGATCCAAGATTTGAACTCTCTGCTACACTGACTTCTGTCCTGAGCAAACTATCAGATGCAAGGAAAAAAAAAAAAAAAGAATAGGAGACAGGAAACAGAGAGCGTCTCTCCTCGTCTTCCCCAGGAGGGTTCTTCCTGGTCACCGTCCCACCGAGTCACCACCTCCAGGTAATCCATAAAGCCAGCAACCATAAACAACATCCAAGTGGCTTCTGAAGACCCGGGAGCCTCACCAAGCGCTGGCAGGAGCAATATCTGTTCTTCTTGAATGTCACCATCAATAAGGGAGGACACGGGGACAGGAAGGTGAAAACCCTGGGGCCCGCCATTCCCCTCACGGATCCAGCCGGCGTTCCTGCAGCAGGCTTCTTCCAGGGTGAGGGGCTCTGTGAGTTTTGTGCGCCTGGAAGCCTCAGCAAATGAGCAGGGGATGGAGGAATAAAACTCCCCATCACCCCTCCACCTCGGGTTCTCACTACTGCAGGGAGCTGAAGCGGACTCACCTCCGGAGCCCAGCGGTTGTGAAACACGGAGTGCCACAGAAGCGGGGGGCCTCCTGTGCTGGCTGTGCTGACTGGCAGGCCCCGAAGCAGCCAGGGAGGAGATAATGAATGACAGCCGGCATCACAGCAGCCCTGCAGCACCTAGAGGCCCAGCCCAGGCATGAAACCAGACACTTGCCAAGAAATCAGCAGGAGAGAGAAAGGAGGTATAAAACTTGTGCCTGCTCCTCATTCTGCAGTTGCTGTGCTTAAAGGAAGACAGAAGAAGAAGAAGAAGGAGGAGGAGGAGGAGGAGGAGGAGGAGGAGGAGAAGAGGAAATAGTAATGTGGGGATTAATACAGTGGTCCTCGCACATCGTAGAATGTGGTGAGATGGAGTGGTTTTTTTGTTTTTGTTTTTGTTTTTTTTCTTTTCCACGTCCACCGAAAATCTCAGAAGCGAAGAAACTGTGGCTGCAGTCTTTGAATGACCTTGGGTCAGAACCACTGCGCTTGGTGACAGGTCTTCTGAGTTCAAATGTCCTGAACGATGCTCCAGATAAAATCCGATTTTTTTTCTGGGAAAGCGTCTTTGCTTATATAGAGAGAGAAATTAAAAAAAAAAAAAAAAAAAAAAAAAAAGCTACCGTTTGTTGAGAACGTGACAGGCAGGAAACGTTTCCCCAACTCCACCAGAACATCCTCTGAGGCGGCACAGCTCGTGTTCCTGGAAAGGCCTGGTAACTTTGGTAACTTCCCATGATGTCCCAGCTCGTGAGCGACAGAGCGGGGTTGAAAACTGGGTTCATCCCAAGCCCAGAGCAGTTTCCATTCATTAAACAGCCTCCCAAAGACCTGGTTAAAAATACTTTACCTTGCCGGGCGTGGTGGCGCACGCTTGTAATCCCAGCATTTGGGAGGCTGAGACCAGAGGATCTGGTGTAAGGCCCTCCGCAACTTAGTGAGATCCTGTTTCAAAATAAAGAATAAAAAATAGGGCTGGGGGTGTAGCTCAGAGGTAGAATGGCCCTGAGTTCAATCCCCAGTACCACAAAAAAAAAAAAAACTTCACCTCCAAGTGGACATAATCTAGCCAATTTTGCTACCCAAAACAAACAACTTCTTTTTTTCTTTTTTTGGCACTGGGGATTGCACCCCGGGGCATTCTACCTCTGAGCTACAACCGTCTTGGAAGGGTACGATCTAGCCCTAGACAAGTTCTTAGATAGTTGTGATCCAGGGTGTCATTTTTTTTTTTTTTTTTTTTTTGGTATTGAACCCAGGCACATTCTACCTCTGAGCTACACCCCCAGCCCTATTTTTTATTCTTTGTTTTGAAACAGGGTCTCACTAAGTTGCGGAGGGCCTCACTAAGTAGCTGAGACTGGCGGAAAACCTGCGATCCTCCTGTCTCAGCCTCCCAAGCACTGGGATTACAGGTGTGCTCTACCTTGCCTGGCTACTTCTGGCTTTTCCATACGGGGCTTCTTGACGTCGTTGCAGGGACTCCTGGGAGACTCGTAGTACTAGTTACCTAGTGCTGCACAACCAACGACTCCCAGACTGTAAACGACACTAACCACCCTTACCACTTCTCACATTTGAGGGCTGGAGCCGGGGAGGCAACACCAGTGGCTCCTTGTGGGGCGTCTCACAAGGTCACAGTAAAATTGTCACCCTGGGCCCAGTGTGGTGGCGCACTCCTGTAATCCCAGTACTTGGGAGGCTGAGACAGGAGGATCACAGGTTCAAGACCAGCCTCAGCCCAAACTTAGCGAGGCTCTCAGCAACTTAACGAGACCCTGTTTCAAAATAAAAGATTTAAAAAGGGCGGGTGAGCGGGGTGTGGTGGTGCACGCTTGTAATCCCAGCATTTGGGAGGCTGAGACGGGAGGATCCGGGTTCTGGGCCAGCCTCAGCTACATAGTGAGGCACTCCGCAACTTAGTGAGACTCGGTTTCAAAATAAAGAATAAAAAATAGGGCTAGGGGTATAGCTCGGAGGTAAAATGCCCCTGAGTTCAATCCCCAGTACCGCAAAAAAAAATAAAAATAAAAATAAAAAAAATAAAAAGGGCGGGTGAGCAGGGTGTGGTGGTGCACGCTTGTAATCCCAATACTTGGGAGGCTGAGACAGGAGAACCTCAGGTTCTCGGCCAGTCTCAGCTACTTAGTGAGGCCCTTTGCAACTTAGGCCCTGTTTCCAAATAAAGAATAAAAAAACAAGTAGGATTGTGGGTGTAGCTCAGAGATAGAATATCCCTGGGTTCCATCCCCAGTACTGCAAAAAGAAAGAAAGAAAGAAACCAGGAAGGCTAATAAGGCACCAGGACGGCAATGGCCAGGCAGGGATGGTAGAAGTTCTGAGGCCCAGTTCTGAGGAAGTAACCAGTCTAATGAATTCCAAGAGTGATCAACTAGGGATTGAAATGAGACTCTGAAAGAACCAATTTCAGCGAAGATGTAAATGAAGGGTTGAAGCCAGACCAAGGTCCAGGCTGGACCAATCACAAGGGGACAAAGTCACAGAACAGGATCAAAGCTGGTCCTCCCCCCCCCTCCCACCGCCACCCTCTTTGGGGTCTCCTCCCAGGCTAGTGGGAGCTCCACTATCCTCCCTTCCTTCCTAGCTTAGAATGAACTTTCAAACCAGGGGTGGTGGCACGCAATTGTAATCCCAGTACTTGGGAGGCTGAGACAAGAGGATCACAGGTTCAAAGACAGCCTCAGCAAGTAGTGAGACTCTTGTCAACCTAGTGAGACCCTGTTTCCAAATAAATAAAATTGGGCTGAGGGTGTAGCTCAAAGGTAGAATGCCTCTGGGTTCAATCCCTAGGACTAAAAAAAAACAGAATGAACTTTCACACTTTTAGGCTAACCCTTCTATTGTCCAGGGACTTTCACTCTTCAACTACACAAGACCCAGTAAGAGAAAAACCCAGCATCACAATTGTAGATAGTAAAACACACAGCTCTGAAGCTGGAGTTTGGCAAATTTTACAAATATATATACACTCATGTGCCTAATACCTGCCAATCAATGCAGCATTGCCAACACCCTGGCAAATTCCTGAGTCTTTTTCAGGCTCTCTCTCTCTCTCAGCCCACAGAGGCGACTGCTGCGCAGATTTTTAGTCCTATGGGTTCGTGTTGCCTGTTTTCAAGCTTTATATAAATAGAATAGCTATGCAGTGTTCTCATTTGTGACTGGGGGGATGCAGGATGGTTGCGAGGTCTTTGTTGCCAAAGGTAGAGTCTCTGCTCCCTCCTCTTGAATCTGGGCTGGCCTGTGGCTTGTTTTGCCAACAGAAGGCTGTGATTTCCAAAGCTGGGATTTGAGAATCCGGCCGTGTCTGGGGGCGCGGCTGGCAGAAGGGCGGGAGGCAGCCAGGCAGATCCTCAGAGGCGCGTGGGGGGTTTCCAATGCAGCATTGGAACCCACGCAGTGCAGCGAGCATGACGCCTAAATAAAGATCATGAGAACAGCTGGGCGTGGTGGCGCATGCCTATAATCCCAGGACTTGGGAGGCTGAGACAGGAGGATGGCAGGTTCAAGGACAGCCTCAGCAATGTAGCAAGATTTGCAGCAACCTAATGAGATTCTGTTTCAAAATAAAAAATTAAAAAGGGCTGGGGTCGAGCCGGGCGTGGTGGCGCACGCTTGTAATCCCAGCATTTGGGAGGCTGAGATCAGAGGATCCGGGTTCGCGGCCAGCCTCAGCTGCTTAGTGAGGCCCTCCGCAACTTAGTGAGACCTGGTTTCAAAATAAAGAATAAAAAATAGGGCTGGGGGTGTAGCTCAGAGGTAAAATACCCCTGAGTTCAATCCCCAGTACCGAAAAAAAAGGGCTGGGGATGTAGCTCCGAAGTAGAATATCCCCAGTATAAATTTTGTGTGTGTGTGTGTGTGTGTGTGTGTGGTACTAAGGATGGAACTCAGGGGCATTCTACCTCCGAGCTACACCCCCAGCCCCATTTTTTTTTTTTTTTTTTTTTTTTTTTTTTGCAGTACTGGGGATTAAACTCAAGGGCATTCTACCTCCGAGCTATACCCCCAGCCCTATTTTTTATTCTTTATTTTGAAACAGGGTCTCACTAAGTTGCAGAGGGCCTCACTAGGTAGCTGAGGCTGGCTGCAAACCTGGATCCTCCAGTCTCAGCCTTCCAAATGCTGGGATTACAAGCGTGCGCCACCACGCCGGGATTCCCAGCCCCATTTTTTATTCTCTCTTTTGAAACAGGGTCTCACTAAGTTGCAGAGAGCCCCACTGAGTTGCTGATGTTGGCCATGAACCTACGATCCTCCTGTCTCAGCCTCCCAAGGACTGGGATTACAAGCGTGCACCACCATGCCCAGCATATTTTATTTTCAAACAGAGTCTCGCTAAGTTGCTGAGGCTCTTGCTGAGTTGCCGAAGCTGTCCGTGAACCTGCGATGCCCCTGGCTCAGTCTCTCAGGTACTGGGATCACAGGCAGGCGCCACCACGTCTGGCTCTCTTACTTTCTTTTTTGTAGTTCTGAGGTTTGAACCCAGGGCCACTCAACCTCAGAGCTACATCCCCAGCCCTTTTCATTTATTTACTTACGTACTTATTTATTGCTACGGGGGATTGAGCCCAGGGGATATTCTACCTTCATGCTACACCCCCAGCCAGCCCTCTTTTATTTTTATTTTGAAACAGAGTCTCCCTAGGTTGATGAGAGTCTCGCTACTTGCTGAGGCTGTCCTCAAACCTGTGATCCTCCTGCCTCAGCCACCCAAGCACTATGATTACAGATGTGTGCCACCACGCCTGGCCTTATTTATTTATTTATTTTAATTTTGAGATAAGGGTCTCCCAAAGTAGCCCAGGCTGGCCTCGAACTTGCGATCCTCCTGCCCAAGCCTCTTGAGTCTCTGGGATTACCGATGTCTGGCCGGCTTGCTGACTCCCAGGCTTGTTCCGGCCTCAGCAGCCAAGGGAACAAGGGCACTCAGAGCCACTCGGAGGGCGCCAGGCTTGGCCAGAGTCCTTCAGCCTCTCTAAGCCACTTGACTGAATGCGAATGAAGAGTTCTTACTAAGAGGAGCAGAAGCCACTCTGCCGCCTCTCAGGCCGCCCTCCAGCCATTCTGGGGACGTCCCTTCCTCTTAAGACCTGGGTAAGAGGTCCCCGCACAGTGAGACTATAGTCAGAGCGACAGGGCCACCGGTTGGCCAAGTTCCCGTGACAGATGTGACCGCGCTCAGCGCTCAGGGGCGGCACTTTCAGAAGAATGGCACATCTGCCCCTCGGTGGATAGCACCGAGTCCGGCGGGCGCCTGGCCCTCCCCCTCCTGCCTCCCAACCCCCCAGCCTCGGTGAGCCCCGGACGCGTCACCTCCAACAGAAGCTGGACACCCGGTGTAGTAAACAGGTTCCCTAGCTGTGTCTCTGCATTCTGACCGAAAAACACGGGGTACCTCGGCCACTCTCCCCCAGCCAGCTCACGTGCGGCTTGCAGGCTTGAGCCCGAGTTAGGACCTCAGTTAGGTTTGTTGACTGAAACACAGAAAGATCACCCCCCCCCGTGTTGTTAACCCCAGCCCTGAGCCCCCAATGCCTTAAACTCTTTTTTTTTTTTTTTTTTTGCAGTACTGGGGATTGGATACCCCGTGTAGTAAGGCGTCTACCTCCAAGCTACACCCCCAGTCTTATTTTTTTTATTCTTTATTTTGAAACAGGGTCTCACTAAGTTGTGGAGAGCCTCACTGGTCTCAGCCTCCCAAGTACTAGGATTACAAGCGTGCGCCACCACACCTGGCCAAACTTTTTTCTTTTTTTAGTGCATATATATATATATATATACACACACACACATATATATATACACACACACACACACACACACACACATATATATATATATATATATAGTAGTACTGGGGATGGAACTCAGGGACCTTCTACCTCCAGGCTACACCCCCAGACTTATTTTATATTTTATTTGGAAACAGGGTCTCACTAGGTTTTTGAGCACCTCACAAAATTCCTGAGGCTGACTTCAAATCTGCAATCTTCGTCTCAGCCTCCCAAGTACTGAGATTACAAGCGTGCTCCACCACCTCCAGCTTCTTCTTTTTTTTGTTTTGTACTGGGAATTGAACCCAGGGACATTCTACCTCCAAAGCCACACCCCAACTCTATTTTATTTTTTATTTTGATACAGGGTCTTACTAAGTAGCTAAGGCTGGCCTCAACCCTGCAATCCTTCTATCTCAGCCTCCCAAGGACTAGGATTGCAGGTGTGTGCCACCACGCCCGGCTCCTTAAACTCTGCAATCCAACCCCTGGCTCCAGGCGTACCTGGCAAGAACCTCTCTTTGCTTGCTCTCCATCACTATGTAAGCTCCCCTACGAAATGCTTTGGACCCATCGCCCTGGCATTTACTGCTTATTTCTTTGTAATCCCGACTGGATGGTTTAGGGACTGCCCCGGTGCGAACTCCTCTGTCGCCATTTTTGGGGTGACTCCAGCTTCGGATTCAGCTGGATGGAACACCCAGTTAAAAGGCTATTTAAGCCGGGCGTGGTGGCGCACGCTTGTAATCCCAGCATTCGGGAGGCTGAGACCGGAGGATCCGGGTTCGAGGCCAGCCTCAGCTACCTAGTGAGGCACTCCGCAACTTAGTGAGACTCGGTTTCAAAATAAAGAATAAAAAATGGAGCTGGGGGTATAGCTCGGAGGTAGAATGCCCCTGAGTTCAATCCCCAGTACCGCCAAAAAAAAAAAAAAAAAAAAAAAAAAAAGGCTATTTAAGCTGGGTGTGCTGGCGCCCACTTATAATCCCAGTACTTGGGAGGCTGAGACCAGAGGATCACAGGTTCGCGGCCAGCCTCAGGTACTTAGTGAGGCCTTTCACAACTTAGTGAGACCCGGTTTCAAAATAATAAAAAATAGGGCTGGGGGTGGAGCTCGAAGTAGAATGCCCCTAGGTTCAATCCCCAGTTCCGGAAAAAAATAAAAAATAAATAAATAAATAAATAAAGGAGACATCGCTTCTCCGTCCCTCCCTGTATGACCTTACCCTTCCTGTATGACCTAACCCCTTCTGTATGACCTTAACCTCTCTGTATGACCTTACCCTCTGGCTAAGGCTCTCATCTCCTTTAACCATATCATGCTGCAGCGGCCCCTTTAAGACCGCCTTGGAGGACCCAAATTCAAAGTCGGTGGCGACTCTCTAGCTGCGGTCTCGATGGTAAGCCCTCACTTCCGGCGGAAGTGTGTTTGCAGCGCTGCTTCCGCCGGGGAGGGCGGGAAGCGAGCAGAGGCTTGTTCCTGGTCCGGCGGGTGCTGATCTCTGGCTCCAGCCCGCGGAGTTACGCCGGGGCCTGGAGCGGCTTCCGCTGCCACCAGCGCCGGGAGCACGGAGGCCGCAGACCCTCCCCACGGGGCCCCAGAAACCCGCAGCCCCTCGGCGGGCCGGGGACCTGCGGGGCCGCGCCCTCTTAGCAGCGGAGGCTTGGGCCGCACGTGGCCACCGCCGTGGGCGCCAGGGGTTGTCGGGAGGTGCAGCGGCCAGCGCGGAGCCCCAGCGTCCCCTTCTGGGTTGGCGCGGGTTTCTGGAGTGAGCATTGAATGAGACCTTCCTTTTGAAGCACATTATATTACTCTTTTTTTTTTTTTTCTCCCCAGGGTTCCCGCAGAAGTAACCAGCCCCGGGTGTTGGTTTGAGGCACGCAGCGATTCCTTCCTCTGCTCCTTGGATGAAGTGTTTTGAAGTGACCCCAGTGTGAGTGAACCAGGTATGTCCAGCATGGAGACAGAGTCCTAAGGCGGATGAGTGGTCTGGGGAAAGGCTACTGTGTTGTTGCACCTGCCCGAAGGTGGGTGTAGCATTGTACCAGGCAGCCCGATCCTGACCTAAAGTAAATGCCCAGGGGAAGTCGCTCCTGGGTTTTGAATTTGCAGTAACAGGTGTGAGCATTCTAGCAGCAGTTTGATGATCATGTATGATACTGCAAACAGGACCTACGCCACCGCGGGAGAAAACTGTAGTTTGTATCAGAGAGCAAAACTCTACAGTGTTGATGTTGCTTGTAATAGCTGTGGGTACTTTGGCCAGTCACCATGCCACGTGTTAGAGATACTGAGACTAACAAGCAGCCATGGGGTTTTTGTTTTTGTTTTGCGGTACTGGGGATTGAACTCAGGGGCATTCTACCTCCGATCTATACCCCCAGCCCCATTTTTTATTCTTTATTTTGAAACCGAGTCTCACTAAATTGCAGATTGCCTCACTAGGTAGCTGAGGCTGGCCACGAACCCGGATCCTCCGGTCTCAGCCTCCCAAATGCTGGGATTACAAGCGTGCGCCACCACGCCTGGCTAAAAAATGGGTTCGCCTTTTCTTTTTTGTGGTACTGGGATTGAACTCAGGGGCATTCTACCTCCGAGCTATACCTCCAGCCCTATTTTTTATTCTTTATTTTAAAACCGAGTCTCACTAAGTTGCGGAGTGTCTCACTAGGTAGCTGAGGCTGGCCGAGAACCCGGATCCTCCTGTCTCAGCCTCCCAAATGCTGGGATTACAAGCGTGTGCCACCACACCCGGCTTCAGCCATGGGTTTTATTCTCAGAAAGCAACAGCCAGCCAGACATGGTGCTGCACGCTTGTAATCCCAGCATTTGGGAGGCTGAGACAGGAGGATCCGGGTTCTCGGCCAGCCTCAGCTACCTAGTGAGGCATTCTGCAACTTAGTGAGACCCGGTTTCAAAATAAAGAATAAAAAATAGGGCTGAGGGTGTAGCACGTGGTTAGCAGGCACAGGGCCCTGGCTCCCATCCCCAGCAGCACCAAAGGAAGAAAAAGTATCGTCCCTGGTTACGGGGCTCCGACTCTGTGGAGGTAGGCATTAACACGTGCTGTGGAACAAGAGGAAGGAGCAGCTTTAATGGGAGCAACTGAGACGGTGACCCTGTGCAGAGGCGATTGTTAGCTGAGGAAATGGGTGACAAAAGACAGGAGGAATGGTAGTACGTAGGAGAATGTGGGGAAATTTGTGGTGGGGGCTGAACTGGGAAGGACATGGTTAGAGTGAAGGAAGAACAAAGTAGGGATGTGTGGCTTGGTGTTGCGTTGCAGGAGGGTTAGGTGGCAGAGATGAGGTTTATTGTAGCTTAGAGAGAGCCTGGTGTGGTGGCACCACACTTGTAATCCCGGTACTTGGGAGGCTGAGACAGGAGGATCGCAGATTTGCTGCCAGCCTCAGCTACTTAGTGAGGCCCTGTTTCAAAATAAAGAATAAAAGCCGGGTGTGGTGGCGTACACTTGTAATCCCAGCATTTGGGAGGCTGAGACGGGAGGATCCGGGTTCGAGGTCAGCCTCAGCTACCTAGTGAGGCACTCCGCAACTTAGTGAGACCCTGTTTCAAAATAAAGAATAAAAATAGGGCTGGGGGTATAGCTCGGAGGTAGAATGCCCATGGGTTCCATCCCCAGTACCGCAAAAAAAAAAAAAGGCTGGAGGTGTAGCTCAGAGGTAGATCCCTGGTACCGGGGGAGAGGGAAAAAAAAAAGCTTGGAGCAGTGGGTCAGGAAGTCACTGACCGCCTCTGCCTGGAGTAGGAGGTGACCGGCCCTGGGCTGGGGCAGTGCCTCCAGACGTGGAAGGGTGAGGGGTGGGTAGATAGCAGGGTCCTCACAGGCAAAGAATTCCAGGGCACCTTCCATGCTGCGTTCTGCATGGAGATCGATTTCTAGTTTGGGGGAAAGTAAATGTTCAGACTTGGTAAAGTAGAAGTCAGGCGTGGTGCTGCACATCTAATCCCAGTGCTTGGGAGGCTGAGACAGGAGGATCATGGGTTTGTGAGCAGCCTCAGCAACTTACTGAGAACCTGTTTCAAAATAAAAAAACAAACAAACAAAAGTCTGGAAGCCGGACGTGGTGGCACACATTTGTAATCGCAGTACCTGGAAGGTTGAGACTGGAGGATCCAGGTTTGTGGCCACCCTCAGCTACTTAGCGAGGCTCTCCGGAACTCAGTGAAACCCTGTTTCAAAAATAAAGAATAAAAAATAGGACTGAGGGTGTAGCTCAGAGGTAAAATGCCCCTGGGTTCAATCCCCAGTACCGAAAAAAAATAGAAAAAAAAAAAAGTCTGGGAATATAGCTCAGAAGTATAATGCACCTGGGCTCAATCCCCAGTACAAGAAAAACCCCACTTGGTAAAGTAGAATAAAAACTGATGAGGTCCATTTTCTTTGCAGGTCAGTTTACTGGAAGATTCGTGTGTTTGCTGGATGAAAATCCGATTTCATTTCTGCTGCCTCTGTGTGTCTAGAGTGTAATTGTTTTGGCTTAGGACCTTCCAGGTTTGTTTGGTTTAATTCACCAGTTCTTGAATGTTGACCTGCAGAAGACTGTTTTGTATGGATGTAAATAAACAGAGTCGCACCCAAGCAGTCTCTTCCCACTGTTTATGGTTTCCACGCCCAGCGGCTGGGCCACTGAGTGTGTGATCTCTGTTGCTGAGATCCACACTGGCCAGCTGTTTCCGGCTGCTTTGGGGAGTCATTTACATTCCCCCTCGCCCCTGTTTAGAAGTGGGCAGGTGCTGGGGCACTGTTAGACTTCGGAACATGAGCTGTGGAGAGACCACCGAGAGCTCCGGGTCCACCAAGATGACCGTCCCCTGGGACCTGGTCACGTCATGGAAGTTGAGGTTCTTGGCAGCTGCCCCTCTTCCTCAGGTCAGGCCTTTTGCTGTGGCATGCTGGCCAGGGTCCAGATGTCACTGCAGGGACTGCCAGCCTTCTACGGGATGGGCTGCTCTGTCCCCATGGGCCTGCGGGCAGTAGCTGTTGAGTTGTCACGCGTCCTTTGTGCTACCTGTCTCCGTGACTTCATCCCTTTCCACCTCCAGCCCCAGGAGTCCCAGCAAGAGCAGAACCACTGTCACCCTGCCCCTGGTGGCACACACATTCGGGGGACGCTGGGCCAGTGCTGTGTTTGCATGAGCGAGGCAGGCAGGCGTCCCGCCACCAGCCTGTGTCCCAGCTGTCGTGTTTGTGTTTTCCCTGGAGTGCAGGCATCTGGCCACGTCATGCCATCCCCACGTTGTAGCTGGGCCGTTACAGCGGTGTCGAAATTCGTCTTGGACGGCATCCTGGCCGTGTCAGGCGCGCGGCGGCCCGGCCCCTTGCTTGCGTCCCTTTTCCAGATGTGCTGGTTGCACCTCTTGACCTTGTGCTCTCTTGCCCGGCTTGACTCCTAGAAACTCCCAGCTGGTCTGCCCGAGGCCAGGAATGTAGTTGCAGGACAGTGAGGTCAGCCTCCTGGGGCTGCAGAGGGGAGGCCTGGCCGCTGTGGACATTCCCGGGGTGTGGCAGCGCTTGAGTTCAGAGGCCTTAGAAAGGCCTCAGCAGGGAGGCTGGAGCGTCCACGGATTCCACACCGGCTTCAGGTCCCAGCCCCAGCTGGCCAGGCCTGTGACACACGCATGTAATTGCAGTACTCAGGAAGCTGAGAGAGGAGGACCGTGGGTTCAAGGATAGTTTCAGCAACTTAGATCCTGTTTCAGAATAAAAAAGCTAGGCATGGTGGTACACGCTTGTAATCCCAGTACTTGGGAGGCTTAGACAGAAGGATCACAGGTTCATGGCCAGTCTAAGCTTAGTGAAGCCCTCCGCAAGTTAGTGAGACCCTGTTTCAAAATAAAAATTAGCCGGGCATGGTGGCTCACGCTTGTAATCCCAGTACTTGGGAGACTGAGACTGGAGGATCCGGGTTCACCGCCAGCCTCAGCTACTTAGTGAGGCTCTCCACAACTTAGACCCTGTTTCAAAATAAAGAATAAAAAATAGGGCTGGGAGGTAGAATGCCCCTGAGTTCAATTCCCAGTACCACACACACAAAAAAAGTAAAAACTAGGGCTGGGGGTGTAGCTTGGAGGTAGAACGCCCTTGGGTTCAATTCCCAGTACTAGACAAAAAAAAGTACCCTCTCGTTCTCTACGTGCTGTCTCTAGAGGGATAAGGTATATTAATTGCCTGAATTGATATGGGTTTTTTTTTTTGTTTTTTTTTTTTTGCGGTACTGGGGGTTGAACTCCGGGGCATTCTACCTCCGAGCTATACCCCCAGCCCTATTTTTTATTCCTTATTTTGAAACCGGGTCTCACTAAGTTGCGGAGTGCTTCACTTAGGTAGCTGAGGCTGGCCGCGAACCCGGATCCTCTGGTCTCAGCCTCCCGAATGCTGGGATTACAAGCATGCGCCACCACGCCCGGCGATACGGTGTGTTTTAAGGTGTGATATATATTGAAAAAAATAGCACGTATTCAGATTTGATGGCCGGTTGCTGACCATTCTGGAGCGGGATGTTTTTGCTGCATACGGAATGTCAACCCCCTTGCGGTGGCCGTGGGCAGCAGTTTGTCTCCTCAGAACAGGAGTCTGTTCCCGCAGCTGTGGCCTGTGAACTCGGTTCTTGGTGTGGTGGTGTAAGTGGAGACCCTAGGTGCCTGTAGCAGTAGTGTCTGACCTTGACTCAAGTGCTCTCCAGCCCGAGGAGGCTGCACCTGTGAGGCCTCTGATTGGCCTGGCACTGCTTAGGGCACAAGAGTCAGCCACGAGCAGAGAACTAGGACCGTGGAGAGTGACTGTCACAAGGCAGAGTGACTTGAGCTGAGACCTGGGGCCTCTGGGTACCTGGCCTGTTGCTCTCTGTGGAATGTTGCCCACAGTGGCTTCTCAGTGCTGAATTCCTCTGCCTTTCCCTGTAACCATACTGTCACTCTGACAACAAACAGCCTTTAATAGTTCTGCTGCCCAGTTACGGGCTCCAGTGACCTGGCGTGCTGGGTGCCCTGTGGGTAAAGAGCGGGCAGCCCAGACTCCACTGGAGGAGGCCAGAGCTCTGAGCGCGGCCTGGAGCCTCCCCGCCTCCGTCCCTGCTCTGTGCTTTGGCTTCAGCTACTTCTGAGTTCCGAGACCTGGTGACAGTGCACTCGTTTACCCAGGGGACACGCAGGTTTAAATAGGCCGCAGCATGTCCTAGATGAGCCCAAGCGTTTGTGACTGTTCTAGATTACATAAGAACCGCAAAGTGGGCAGAAGCCCTGTCTTTTAAAAGAGACCCAGCCCGGCGCAGTGGCACGCTCCTGTAATCCCAGTACCTGAGAGACTGAGACAAGGAGGATCCCCAAGGTTAAGGCCAGCCTGAATATCTTATCCAGACCCTGTTTCAAAATAAAAAGTGCTGGGTTTGTGGTTCAGTGGTAGAGCGCCCCTGAGTTCAATTCCCAGTACCACTGGAAAAAAAACAAAAGGACTGGACCTTCAGAAGCAGCAGTGATCATGAAATCTGTGGTTAAGTTATTTTCAAGCTGAGCACGGTGTCCACACCTGTCATCGCAGGAGGATCAAGGGTTTGAGGCTAGCCTGGACAACTTAGACCTCTCAATATTGAAAAAGAAAAAAAGCTGGTGATGTAGCCTCAGTTCAATGCCCAGTACAAGAAAGGAAGGGAGACTGGAACATGAAGAATATAAAAATCGAACTACAGCAAGTCGAGATTCTGAACTTCTCTCTTTGTCCACTAGAGGGTGTAATCCTACACCAGGCTGCCTTTTCATAATGTACCACAAAGTTGATTTTGTTTTGTCTTTAAACCAAGACCATTTTTTCATCAGAAAGGTATGCAGCAGAGTCGCCTGCCGGGTGGGACTTTGGCTGAGGAATCCGCCAGTTGACCCCAGCTATGCACAGTTCTTGGGACGTGCTCTTCCCGTGGACAGCTGGACCCTGCCCGGCGCCAACACCCAGGGACATTCTAGGCCGCTCTCTGCAGAATCATGGCCAGTGCCAACTGGTGGAGTCCTTATCAGGAAGGTTTCTCTGGTGAGGAATCCAGCACCATGCATACCAGAATGCGATGTCCCAAACGGTATGTGAAGGGTTTGGAAGTATCTCTGGCAAGAACATTACTCCTACTTGAAATCAGAAGGTGCATGCTGAGACTGAAGAGAGTTTGCCCAACGCTGGTACTATTTAGATTGGTCATTGTTATCTTCAACGGGCTAGAGGAGACTGTACTGGAAGGTTTTTTTTGTTTGTTTTTTGTTTTTGGTGCTAGGGATTGGACCCAGGGGCATTCTACCTCTGAACCAGCCTTGTGTTATTTTTATTTTAAAACAGGGTCTCGCTGAGTTGCTGCAAGCTTCACCAAGTTGCTGAGACTGGCTTCAAACCTGTGATCCTTCTGCCCCAGCCCCCAAGTACTGGGATCACAGGCATGTGCCACCATGTCCGACTGGAAGTGTTAATTTTGAGTAGAGTATTCTATGTTTATGAGCCGGGTTAACAACTTTCTGATGGATTAAACACATGTTTAGTTGAGCACTTCCTGCCCTCAGGAGAATTCCATCCCTGGGTGGGAAGATAGGAAATAAATGGGAATATGGAGAGAAAAAGAAAGCCCACAGAGCCGGGCGTGGTGGCTCATGCCTGTCATCCCAGGACTTGGGAGGTTGAGACAGGAGGATCGCAAATTCGAGACCAGCCTCAGCAACTGAGACCCTGTTTCAAAATAAAAGAATAAGATAGGGCTGGAGGTGTAGCTCTGAAATGAAATACTCCTGAGTTCAATCCCCAGTATCACCAAAAAAAAAGAAAAGAAAAAGCTACAGAGAACAGATTGCAATTTAGATAGGATGCCCAGGAAATGCCCAGCGAAGTGACCTTTAGCAAAATCCTGTGGTCAAAACCAGGCGTGGTGTCGCACGCTTGTAATCCCAGTACTTGGGAGGCTGAGACCGGAGGATCCAGGTTCGGGGCCAGCCTCAGTTACTTAGTGAGGCACTGGGCAACTTAGTGAGACCCTGTTTCAAACTAAAGAATAAAAAACAGGGCTGGGGGTGTAGCTTGGAGGTAGAATGCCCTTGGGTTCCATCCCTAATACATGGAAGTGTGGAAGCATGGTCTTTTTCATCTTTTTCCTTTTTTTTTTCTTTTTTTGGTGGTACTGGGGATTGAACCCAGGGGGTGTTCTACCTCCAAGCTACATTCCTTGGCCCTATTTATTTTTCATTTTGAAACAAGGTCTCACTAAGTTGCTGAGAGCCTTGCTAAATTACTGAGGCTGTCCTCAAGCTCCAGGCCCTCCTGTCTCAGCCTCCCAAGCACGGGGATTACAGGCGTGCGCCACCACGCCCGGCTCTAGGGTCTCTGAGATGAGAGGCCTGGATCAGTCTTGTGGATGTGACAGGCGAAGCTCCCAGGATGGCCAGACTCCACAAAAAGACCTTGTCCCTCCACGGTGTCCGTGAAGCCGGCACTGCCTGTCTCCATTCTAGGATTCACCCCCCTCCTGTCACTGTGCCTACTCCTGTGTCACCTCCAGGCCACCTCCTCGAGGGTGGCAGCCCTGAAGGTGCTTGACTTTTCAACAAGAGGAGATTTGTCTCCTAAATTGCTAACAGGACTACAAAAAGCACATTCTCCTGTAATCTTTACAAGTCAAGGCCTTTGGGGCTTTACATGGTTCACAAACAATTATTTGTTCTTTTTTTATTTTTTTTCCAGATCAGTGATGCACTATAGTAGAAAACTAGTTCTGCTATTGCAAATGTAATTAAAGTAGCTCCTGGTGAGTCGCTGCAAGGTCACTGGTCTGCAGGCTCTTAGCGGCCTGCGGTTACGTAACGGCAGTGCCGTTAGACTGCGGCCTCCACCAGCAAGCCGTGGAGACGGTCATGTTGAGCTTTCACTGGCAAAACCCCTTGTAACCAAAGCAAGCCTTTAGTGCTGGCTCCCACTAGAGGCCCTGTGAGCCGTTTCTACCTTCCATGCAGGGCTCCCTGCCCGGTCGAGTTCTGAAGTCATGGTTCTGACAAGAGCCTGCTGGAAAATTCACTTGTCAACTTCCCTCAAGATCCCACAACTCAGCCGGGCGTGGTGGTGCCCGCCTGGAATCCCAGTACTTGGGAGGCTGAGACAGGAGGATCGCAGGTTCGTGGCCAGCCTCAGCAACTTAGGGAGGCCCTCCACTTTGACTTAGTGAGACCCTGTTTCAAAATAAAAGAATGAAATCGGGCTGGGGCTGTAGCGCAGAGGTAGAATGTCTCTGAGTTCCATCCCCAGCACCACAAAAATAAGTAAATGAAGATCCCACAGCTCCTGAGTCACACCGAAGGACCCTTCACTAAGGTACCATCTTTAGTCCAAACTCCTTCGCCCTTTTGAAAGTTAGTGGGGAAGAGAATAAGAAGATATTAAGAGGTTAAAATGGAATAACGGCTTCACTTCTGACTTGGCATTTCTTTTTCATTTAAATTTTTTCCATGGTGCCCTTTCTGAGTAAAAGGCATGTAGGAGTGTGTGTGTGTGTGTGTGTGTGTGTGTGTGTGTGTGTTTCTAGGGGTTGAACCTAGGGATGATTCCCAGTCTTTTATTATTTATTTTGAAACAATGTCTCGCTAAGTTGCTAAGACTGGTCTTGAACCTGTGATCCTCCTGTCTCAGCCTCCCAAGTACTGGGATTACAAGCGTGTGCCACCACGCCCGGCTCTGTTGACTTCCTTTCTGATGGGTTTGGACAGAGTTCTCCCTGGCCAGCCCTCCACTCCCCCTTCCTCACCCACCCAGTACAGTCGTGCGTGTCTTGACTTATGTTGAAATCTCTGTTGAAATCGGCAGTCAGGGTTTACATTACACCTCTGCAAAAATTACCCACCACCTACCCGGCGGTGCATTCTGCGGTTCCTCTTTGTTTTCTCTTTGTTGTGTTGTGTGCTGGCTGCGCTTTCTTTGAACCTCTTGCTAATTCCCAAGTTTCCCGGTGGCCTCACAGAATAACTTTATACCAGGTCAATCACAGTAAGTAATCTGTCCGTCCCAGTTTTTTTCTTAAGTGTATGAAAGAAGACTTTTCAGACAACTCAATTATCAGGGTATGCTAAAATTCCTTTACTGCCAGGTGTGGTGGCACAGGCTTGTATTCCCAGCTGCTCTGGAGGCTGAGGCAGGAGGATCACAAGTTGAAGGCCAGCCTGAGCAAACTTAGCGAGACCCTGTCTCAAGATAAAATAAGGGCTGGGATATAGCTCAGTGGTAGAGGGCCTGCCTAGCACGTGAGAAGTTATGGGTTTAATCCCTATTACAGGGGAGACAATGGTTTGTTGCAATTTTGTATGTAAGGGGCAAGACCCTAATAGACCAATTCAGAAGTATGTAAATTATTTATTTATTTATTTATTTATTTATTTATTTATTTATTTGGTACTGGGAATTGAACCCAGAGGCATTCTATCTCCAAACTAAACCCCTAATTCTATTTACTTTTATTTTTAAACAGGGTCTCACTAGGTTGATGAGAGTCTTACTATTTGCTGAGGCTGTCCTCGAACCTGTGATCTTCCTGTCTCGGCCTCCCAAGTACCAGGATTACAAGCATACACCAGCATGCTTGGCTTTAGAAGTTTACTTTTAGGTAGGGATATTTTATAGGAAAGCATAAAGGGTGGATTATCAATGAGGCTAAATACAAAGAGAATCACAAACTAAGATCCTAAAGGCAAGGTAAGCAGATAACTGATTTCCCTGAAAACTTAGGGATCTTGCCAATCTCTTCCCAGAAGGAGGTTAGAAATGAGACCAGGTGGGAAGGAGGCTCTCGCAAGCCTGGTTGAGACCAATCTTATCTTACAGTCCCTCTTTTGGCCACACTGTCCTAGTTAAATCTCTATCGGAAAGGCCCGTCTTTGCTGGGCATGGTGATGCATGCTTATAATCCCAGTACTCTGGAGGCTGAGACTAGAGGATCCAGGTTCAAGGCCAGCCTCAGCTACTTAGTGAGCCTCTCCGCAACTTAGTGAGACCCTGTTTCAAAATAAAGGATGAAAAATTGGGCTGGGGGTATAGCTCGGAGGTAGAATGCCCCTGGATTCAATCCCTAGTACCAAAAAAAAGAAGGCCCATCTTGTTGCACTCTGGGTCTGCTGTCAAAGGAATTCCCTGGACGTCTTATAGAAAAGCAGCTTCTCATGGGGTGTGGGGTGGGGCCCGAGAATCTGCGTGGCGCACCAGCTCCCAGGTCCTGCTCAGAGTGAAAGCGGCCTGGCCAATCCTCACAGGCGCTGGAACTTCCTCAGGTGCAGGACACGCCATCCCCGCCATGAGCCGGGTGGATGTGCACGAAGGTGTTTTGGAATTGGTGGTCTCTTCTCGCAGGCTTCCACGTGAGGCGCAGCAGGTGCTCTGAGGCCTCTTGTTTACGTAGGTGGGACAAGAAGCGGTGGTGGCACACGCTTGTCATCCGTCAATACTTGGGAGGCTGGGACAGGAGGATCGAGGGTTCTCGGCCATCCTCAGCTACTTAGCGAGGCCTTCCACAACTTAATGAGACCCTGTTTCAAATAAAAAAAATAGGGCTGGGGGTGGAGCTCGGAGGTAGAATGCCCCTGGGTTCAACCCCCAGTACTGCAAAAAAAAAAAAAAAGAAGTGATGGTGGACACCGGAGACCTTGCTGTTTACTTAATAAAACAAGTCCCACCTTGGGGAAATACAATTATCAACACATCTGCTGGCACAAAAGCCACTCCACAAAGGTCAAGAGAGGAAGTGATCTTCCTGGGGAATAAGTACTAAGCGACTCAGGAACCGGCTCAGGGAAGCGAAGGCTGGGGGCAGCTTCCCACAGATGCAGCCAGGCGGCGTGGGCCCCTTCCCCAGAAGTCAGCGGGTCTTGCCAGAGTCAAACCCATCCCCAGGCTTCTTAGGAGATAAAGGTTCAAAGAGGGGGCTCTAGGATCCTAGGGGGAGCCATCCTGAGCGGTGAGCCTGAGAGAGAATTACTCAGCCACTAAAAAGATTTACACGTAGCTGGGCACAGTGATCCACACCTGTAATCCGGTACTTGGGAGGCTGAGGCAGGAGGATCGCAGGTTTGACAGCCTCAGCAAGTAGTGAGATTCTCATCAACCTAGCAAGACCTTGTTTCAAAATAAAAATAAAGCCGGGCATGGTGGTGCATGCTTGTAATTCCAGTACTTGAGAGCTTGAGACCAGAGGATCCGGGTTCGCATCCAGCCTCAGCTTAGTGACGCTCTCCACAACTTAGTGAGACCCTGTTTCAAAAATAAAGAATTAAAAAAAAAAAAAAATAGGACTAGGGTTGTAGTTCGGAGGTAGAATGCCCCTGGGATCAATCCTTAGTACCCCCCCTCAAAAAAATAAAAATAAAATAGGGCTGGGGGTGTAGCTTGGAGGTAGAATGCCCCTGCATTCAATACCCGGCACAAGAAAGAAGGAAGGGAGAAAGGTGGGGAGGGAAGAAAGAAAAGGAGGAAAGGGAACAGGACTCGGGGGAGGGTATCTTCCCTTAGGTTCAACTGGAAGAATTAAATCTTTAATTTTTTTTTTCTTTTTTTTTTTTTTTGTGGTACTGGGGATTGAACTCAGAGGCGTTCTGCCTTCAAGCTACACCCCCAGCCCTATTTTTTAGTCTTTATTTTGAAACAGGGTCTCACTAAGTTGCAGAGGACCTCACTAGGTAGCTGAGGTTGGCCTCGAACCAGGATCCTCTGGTCTCAGCCTCCCAAATGCTGGGATTACAAGCGTGCGCCACCACAGCCGGCTAAACCTTTAATTGTTAATTTGCATTTGGCCTTACACAGCACAATGACAAAAGCCAAAGAGTCCACTTCTGTCTGGACGGTTTAAAGACTTTTCAACAACAGTGTGGGCCTGGCCTTTTCTTCCTAACCACTTTTCTGAAATCTCGTACCAAAGACCATCTGAGTCACCCACACCACAGCCGTGCCTGGCCTCCCGGAAGTGGTGTGACTACCCATCGGGCTGGGGGACCCTGCCGCTTCTCGTGGGAAGTACAGCCCTGTCCCAGCCTGACACTTCTGGCACAAACAAGATTATAGATTAGATGTATCTAATTATATCCTGGCAGGAAGGAGGGAGGGCCTCTGTAACAGAGCTCGTGCAAGCAGCTACGTCGCCAGCCAAGGGAGAGGGACTTTGTGAAGCCCGTGTCACCGTCACCAGCCTTAGGCACAGTTCTGTGGGCAGCACCGGTACATCTGCATCGTATTCTTACCAGATTAAGACTGACTCTGGGACATTCTACTCAAAGTTCAAATCTTAGTTTTGCTCCCGGCCCAAGTGAGACACCCTGAGTTACCAAGTCTGAGTCTCCGTTTCCTCATTTGTGAGATGGGCTTCACACCCACCTTCTGCAGCTATTGTGAGAACTTCCTAAGATAGAACGAGCGCAGGGCTCACAGAAGAGGCACGCAAGAGCAGAACACGGGGTGGAGCTCAGCTGCAGAGTGCTTGCCTCACGTGTGCAAAGCCCTGGGTTCAATCACCAGCACACATACACGAAAAAAAAGTGCAGAACACTCAATTATGGGTTTGTTTGTTTGTTGTTATTGTTTTGCGGTACTGGGGATTGAACTCCGGCATTCTACCTCCAAGCTATATCCCCAGCCCTATTTTTTATTTATTTTGAAACAGGGTCTCGCTAAGTTTTGAGGACCTCACTAGGTAGCTGAGGCTGGCCGCAAACCCGGATCCTCCAGTCTCAGCCTCCCGAATGCTGGGATTACAAGCATGCGCCACCATGCCTGGCCTAAAAAGTACTTTTTAAGGAAACTTTGGGACATTATTCAGTGTAAGGCTGTCAGATTTAGCAAAAGTACAGGACAGGCAGATTTAAATTTCAGATAAACAATGAATAATTCTTGTAGTGTAAGTTAAGTCTTAAATGTTGCATGAGGCAGCCTGTACCAAAAAAAATTATCTGAAACTCAAAGTGTAATCGGTGGGTTCTGTATTTCACCTGGCAGCCCTGAGCCAGTGGGGCCTAATTGATTCAGGCTTGGAGAGAGGCTGCTGGGGCTCCCTGGCTGGGGAGCGGCTCTGACCCGCGGAGACTCCGCTTAGGGCCCCTCGTTCCTGGGGAGGCAGATGTACAGGCTGTCTCTGTTCACAGACTCTCTCTTGAACAAAAGAGGGGACTGGCCCTGTTGCATTTTACCTGCCTCCAAGCCCCTGGACTTTTTGTGTTACTAGGGATTGAACCCAGGGGCATTCTACCTCCGAGCTACAACCCCAGCCCTATTTTTTATTCTTTATTTGGAAACAGAGTCTCACTAAGTTTCGGAGTGCCTCACTAGGTAGCTGAGGCTGGCCGCGAACCCAGATCCTCTGGTCTCAGCCTCCCGAATGCTGGGATTACAAGCGTGCGCCATCACGCCGGCTCCCAGCCCTATTTTTTTTAGTCTTTATTTTGAAACACGGTCTCACTAAGTTACGGAGGGCCTCACTAAGTAGCTGAGGCTGGCCGTGAACCTGAGATCCTCCTGTCTCAGCCTCCCAAGTACTGAGATTACAAGCGTGCGCCACCATGCTGGGCTTCTTTCTGAGCTACGAGAAAGAGTTTTGGTGACTCAGAGGAGAACCACAGATGTCCCACCCACTTGCTGGCTATGACCCTCCAAATTCCATTGGTCTTTCAAGTGATTGGCAGAAACGCTTGTCCCCACCCATCAGTGGACACAGAATACTTGGGTTTGTGTGTGTGTGTGTGTGTGTGTTAGCAGGAATGGAACTCAGAGGTATTCTACCTCTGAGCTATACCCCCAGCCCTATTTTTTATTCTTTTTTTTGAAACAGGGTCTCACTAAGTTTCAGAGGGCCTCACTAAATAGCCGAGGCTAGCCGCAAACCTGAAATCCTCACGTCTCAGCCTCCAAAGTTCTGGGATTTCAAGCATACACCACAATGCCCATCTTTATTTTATTTTTTATTTATTTATTTTTGTGTGTGTGGTACTGGGGATTGAACTCAGGGGCATTCTACCTTCGAGCTATACCCCCAGTCCTATTTTTTATTCTCTATTTTTGAAACTGAGTCTCACTAAGTTGCGGAGTGCCTCACTAGGTAGCTGAGGCTGGCCGAGAACCAGATCCTCCAGTCTCAGCCTCCCAAATGCTGGGATTACAAGTGTGCGTCACCATGCCCGGCCTTATTTTATTCTTTATTTTGAAACAGAGTCTCACTAAATTGCAGAAGGCATCATTAAATTGCTGAAGCTGGTCTCGAACCTGCAACCCTCCTGTCTCAGCCTCCCAGCACCACCACACCCAGTTAAACAAAGCAAATTTAACCGTTTGTTTATTTGTTCCTTCTCTCATACTGACAATTGAACCCAGGACCTCATACTAGGCAAGTGCTGTACCACTGTGTTACACACCCCAGCCCTTAACAGTTTATTTGAGCAAAGAAGGGTTCATGATTCAGGCCACCCTCGGAGCCAGAAGAGACTCGGGGAGCCCGGCTGTCCAGTGCGGGCAGCGAGTATTTCTGGGTAGAGAAAGGCAAAGCAAGCAGGAACAGGGAAGGAGGAAACTGATCTGGTCCTGTCTGCCTTGCTTTCCTGTAAAGGTCAAACCAAGATGATTTCCTTATGGTGCTGACCAAGACTGTCAGTCAGTCAGTCTGTGTGTCTGTCTCTGTCTCTCTCTCTCTCTTTCTCTCTCGGTTTCTCTGAAGGTCACAATGACTTAGTTATGTCATGGTGACCTGAAACTTTAGCATGGGTGACTGGTTTGGTCTGGTCCTTTGGAGCCTGGTACAGGAGTTCAGACAAATCCCCTTAGGAATCTACTTTAAAGCTGGGTGTGGTGGTGCACGCTTGTCATCCCAGTACTTGGGAGGCTGAGATGGGAGCATCTGGGTTCGCAGCCAGCCTCAGCTACTTAGTGAGGCCCTCTGCAACTTAGTGAGACCCTGTTTCAAAATAAAGAATAAAAAAAATAGGACCAGGGGTGTAGCTCAGAGGTAGAATACCCCTAGGTTCAATCCCCATTACTGCAAAAAAAAAAAAAAAAAAAAATCTAACAGCAGGAATCCTCAGTGTTCCCAAGACCTTCAAAACTTTATTCCACACCATCTTTTTTGGGTGCTTTACTTTTTTTTTTGTCCCCCCCTACAACTAGAAAGTTCACTCTAAGCCGGGCGTGGTGGCGCACGCTTGTCATCCCAGCATTTGGGAGGCTGAGACCGGAGGATCCGGGTTCGAGGTCAGCCTTAGCTACCTAGTGAGGCACTCTGAAACTTAGTGAGACCCTGTTTCAAAATAAAGAATAAAAAATAGGGCTGGGGGTGGAGCTCAGGGGTAGAATGCCCCTGGGTTCAATCCCCAGTACTACAAATAATAATAATAATAGCTCAGCTCTATCTGAGCTCGTCCACTGTCCTGTGTCCTGGGTTTCTGCGTTAGACCAGGCCACCACAACCCAGTCCGGCTGGGGCCAGTGTGTCTCCTCTGGACAGGTAGGAGGCTGGCTCTGTGCCAGGCTGCTCTCTGGTCTTTCCCATGGACAAATAAAATGAAACAGGGCCACAAAACACGACCTGATTTTACAAGATTATTGTACATACGCACGTCATTTCTGTTTATCTCGATCCTATTAAAATCAGTGGTTCCAAGGAAAAGATCCTGATGGCTCAGTGGTAAAACTAAGTTGATCGGATTTTTCAAATGCTTCTCTCTGACTTTTGTTTTGTTTTGGTACTGGGACTGAACCCAGGGGCATTCTACCTCGGTGCTACACCCCCAGCCCTTTTTATTTTTTGCTGTGTGTGTGTGTGTGTGTGTGTGTGTGTGTGTGTGTGTGTGTGTGTGTTTTCCTGGGGAGTGAACCCAGGGGCATTCTACCTCCAAGCTATACCCCCAGCCTTATTTTTTTCTTTTTATGCGGTACTGGGATTGAACCCAGGGGCATTCTACCTTCGAGCTATACCCCCAGCCCTACTTTTTAGTCTTTATTTTGAAACCGGGTCTCACTAAGTTGCAGAGGGCCTCACTAAGTAGCTGAGGCTGGCTGTGAACCCAGATCCTCCTGTCTCAGCCTCCCAAGTACTGGAATTACAAGTATGCTCCATCATGCCCGGATTATTTTTTTTACTTTTGAAACAGGGTCTCCCTATGTTGCTAAGGGTTTCTCTAAATTGCTGGCTGTTAACCTGCAATCCTGTCTCGGCTTCCTAAATTCTGGGACTACAGGTGTGTACCACCAGGCCCAGCTAAAGGCTTCCCTCTGAAAGAGAAGGAACTGAAATTAACCGCTCAAAGGTATGTTTTCTCTAGGTTGTACTTTTTTTTTTTCGGTACTGGGGATTGAACCCAGGGGCATTCTACCTCCGAGCTACACCCCCAGCCCTATTTTTTATTCTTTTTATTTTGAAACCGAGTCTCACTAAGTTCCGGAGTGCCTCACTAGGTAGCTGAGGCTGGCCGCGAACCCGGATCCTCCGGTCTCAGCCTCCCGAATGCTGGGATTACAAGCATGCGCCACCACGCCCGGCTCTTTTTTTTTTTTTTTTTAATAACTGGCTTTGGAAGTATGCACAGATCCACATATTCTGAAAGGAACAAGAATACTTAGTATCTGTTGATTTCCAGTCAGTAAAGAGACCCAAACCTCATCACAGCTCGCAGACAGTGGGCTGCCAATTAACTAAGTGTATGAAATGCTAAGAAATATATATTTTGGTCCTGGGGATTAAACCCTGGAGAATTCTACCTCTGAGCTACACACCCCCGCCCTTTTTGAAATAGGGTCTCACTAAGTTGCTGAGGATCTCACTAACTGGCTGAGGCTGACCTCCAAACTGCAATCCTCCTGTCTCAGCCTCCCATGAAATGCTGCTATTTTCATTTGCCTGTTTCTGGGAAGCGGTATCATCACCCCTCCGGATGTGTGGGCTCCCAGACGTTTTCCTTAGAATCTGCCGTGTCCCCCCCGGGCTTCTTAATTCCATTCTTTTCGTGCAAACGACACAATAGTTGGAACCAACTGCAGGCCGGCGGCTCTGTTTATCGCTTCTGTCATGGTACTCAGAATAGAGGCGTGCTCTTGTGTACTTGGATTTCATTTGGGGAACATTCTTTTTCTTCCAAGGAACACATAAGAGTTCCTGTCTTAGAACACAAAGCTCCGAATGGTGACTTTTCCACCGGAGTAATTAGGCCGGTTGACCAGGCTCCAAAGAGGAAGTACATTCTTGGATGCCAGGTTGCAGGGAGAGGAGATGGCCCGGATTGTGTGACTATAAGAAAAAAAAAAAGACTGTTTCTGGGGGATGATCGTCCTCAGTCCCCCTGTAGAGAGCCTGGAAGACACAGCGGTCAATTTTGAAAGTGGCTCTGGGAGCAGGCCCTTGCCCAGGGTGCTGTTCTGCTGCTGACGCAGGAGCCAGCTGGCTGTGTCACCAATTTTTACCACGGGGCAGACATGCCGCTCTGAATACAAGAAGCCTGACACATCTTGGGTGTTTAATTCTCAAAATAGCCCGGAGTTGGAAGCCACCAAAGATAATCAATTAAAGAAAGGATGGTGCAGCTGTACAGGGAGAGAGATGCTTGTGATATTTACATAAATGAGGGGGAAAAAAACAGGTTTTTACACACTGTGTGAGCCGGGTGTGGTGGTGCACGCTTGTAATCCCAGCATTTGGGAGGTTGAGACTGGAGGATCCGGGTTCGAGGCCAGCCTCAGCTACCTAGTGAGGCCCTCTGTGACTTAGTGAGACCCTGTTTCAAAATAATAAAAAATAAGGCTGGGGGTGTAGCTCAGAGGTAGAATGCCCCTGAGTTCAAAGTTCAATCCCCAGTACCACACAAAAAAAATCCCAGACCAGGCAAAAGTCGTCCATGGTCGAAGAGATCAGAACAATGGTTATTTAAGGAGGGGGCTGTGGGCCGGGGAGGGGGACACGGAGCCTGGGGGTTTCTTCTATTGATCCCCAGGGCAGCTGATCGGGTGTGTGCATCTGTAGAAGGACACCTGGAATTTGCACACGTCACTCTCTGTACATTCTAAAATAGTATATAAACTGGGAGTGGTGGCGCACGCTTATAATCCCAGTACAGGAGGATCGCAGGTTCGAAGCCAGCCTCGGCAACTTAGTGAAGCCATCCATAACTCAGTGAGACCCTGTTTCAAAATAAAAGAATAAAATAGGGCTTGAGGTGTGGCTCAGAGGTAGAATGCCCCTGGGTTCCATCTCCAGGACCACAAAAAAAAAATAAATAAATAAAGTAGTATATGTATTATGCATGCTGTGCATGATTCATTTATAAAGTTCCAAGACAGGAAGACTAGCTTATGACATCAGAAGTCAGGACAAAGAGACTGGGGGTGTAGCTCAGTGGTAGAGCGTCTGCTTAGCATGCTTAAGGGCCTGGGGTTGATTTCCAGCACTGCCAAAAAATAAACAAGTGAAAGGTGAAGTAAGCTTCCCTTTGGGGATGGGGTGACGGAGAACAGGACAGGGAGATCTTTGTCTTGGTCTTGGGGATTAAAGCCAGGGGCATTCTGCCTCTGAATTACATCTCCAGTGTGTGTGTGTGTGTGTGTGTGTGTGTGTGTGTGTGTGTGTTTGTGTGTGTGTGTTAGTTACTGGGAATGGAACCCAGGGGGCATTCTACCTCTGAGCTACACCCCTAGTCCTATTTTTTATTCTTTTTTTTTTTTTTTTTTTTTTGCAGTACTAGGGATTAAACTCAGAGGCATTCTGTCTCTGAGCTACACCCCCAAGTTCAATCCCTAGTATAGCAAAAAAAAAGCGTGTGCCACCATGCCCACCTATTTTTCTATTGTGAAACAGGGTCTCACTACATTGCTGAGGTCCTCTCTAAGTTGCTGAGGCTGGCCTTGAACCTGCAATCCACCTGTCTCCATCTCCCAAGTACTGGGATGACAAGCGTGCACCACCACGCCTGGCTAAATTTTAATAGTTTAAATTCTGAAATAGAAGAATGTCTCACTATAGAAAGTTAAAATTATGTGCAACAAATTCTACTTGGAGAACAGTGTTGGTAATTTGCCAGTAATATCATAAAGTCCCTTTGCACTGGCAAAGAAGGTCACCTTTGCCGCATCTCTGTGAGGTTGGCGCCATCTCAGCCCACAGCAAGGCAGAGCCCCCAGCTTTGCCTTCCCAGCCCACCTCCCTTCCTGGGTACTTTCTGGGTCACAGGCTGAATGTACCCAAAACACATCTGAGCAGCAGACTCCTTAGGGCCTGGTGGCGCATACCTGTAATCCCAGTGCTTGGGAGACTGAGACAGGAGGATGACAGGCTGAAGACCAGCCTCAGCTACTTAACAAGGCCTTGTTTCAAAACAAAACAAAAAATAAAAAAGGGCTGGGTGTGTGTCTTGGAGATAGAATGCCCCTGGGTTTCAATCTCCAGGACCAAAAAGGAGAGGGAGTGAAGAGAGAGAGAAAGAGAGGGAGAGAAGTGGGGAGACAGGAGAGAGGAAGACAGAACTGAGTTAAACCACAGGCAAAATCTCCCTGAAATACACCCGGAACACTGCTGGGCCCAAGGTTACCACTGACTTGGGACAAGCAATTCAGGTCTGCAGTGAAGGTCCTCAAGGCTCAGCCTCCGGTGGAGACGCTGGGTCATATCGCGATTCAGTAGTTCTTATTTCCACCGCATTAGAGTTGCTCCTGCCTCCGCTGTGAGCACGGCCTCTTCTTATCTATTCGCAGGCCTACAGTACTCCCCAAGCACCTGCCTCTTGGTCCCAGGAGAGAGGTTCTGGATGCTAAATGCAAGTGCAAATAAAATCAGCAAAGAGTGCTGGGCGTGGTCGCGCACACTTGTCATCCCAGTACTTGGGAGGTTCAGACAGGAGGATCGCAGGTTTGCGGCTAGCCTCAGCTATTTAGTCCTCACTAGTGAGACCCTGTTTCAAAATAAAGAATAAAAAAGATAGGAGTCAGCCGGGCGTGGTGGCGCACGCTTGTAATCCCAGCATTCGGGAGGCTGAGACCGGAGGATCCGGGTTCGCGGCCAGCCTCAGCTACCTAGTGAGGCACTCCGCAACTTAGTGAGACCCGGTTTCAAAATAAAGAATAAAAAATAGGGCTGGGGGTGTAGCTCGGAGGTAGAATGCCCCCGAGTTCAATCCCCAGTACCACAAAAAAAAAAAAAAAAAAAAAAGATAGGAGTCCGGGCGTGGTGGCACACGCTTGTAATCCCAGTACTTGGGAGGCTGAGACAGGAGGATCGCTGGTTCGCAGCCAGCCTTAGCTGCTTAGTGAGGCCCTCCACAATTTAGTGAGACCCTGTTTCAAAATAAAGAATAAAAAATAGGACTGGGGATGTATCTTGGACTTAGAATGTCCCTGGGTTCAGCCTCTACTACTGCAAAAACAAAATAAATTTAAAAAATAGGGCTGGGGATAGAATGCCCCTGGGTTCAATCCCCAGTACTGCAAAAATAAATACAATCAGCAAAGGGCCTGCCACTGGCCGCCTGCCATCTTTGCCCCAAACAAGATCTTTTTTCACAACACTCTCCTTGAGGTCACTTGGATATCGTGTGGCCCGGGGGCCACTTGTCCCTTCTCTCCGGGAACAGACTTCTTGTTTTTTTTTTGTTTTTGTTTTTTGGGGTTTTTTTGTTTTTTTGCGGTACTGGGGATTGAACTTAGGGGCATTCTACCTCTGAGCTACACCCCAGCCCTATTTTTTATTCTTTATTTTGAAACCGAGTCTCTCTAAGTTGCGGAGGGCCTCACTAGGTAGCTGAGGCTGGCCTCGAACCTGGAATCTCCTGTCTCAGCCTCCCGAATGCTGGGATTACAAGCGTGCGCCACCACGCCCGGCCAGGCACAGACTTCTAACAAACCATTCCGTCCTCCATCCGGCCTCTTCCCAGCCCCTGTTCTAAGAGCTGTTTTCTCGTTTCGCCTTGGGTCATTTATTTCAATCACTCATTCCAGAAAACTGCCTCCTTTCTGGCCCCTTCCAGTGTCTGACGGGCCCACGAGTTACAAATAAACTGCTAAGTGCAGATGTGGGTTTTTCCCACGTGACCAACCTGCGGCCGTGCATCTACAGCTGTAAGTTGTGTTTAAAGCTCCGGGCCCTCTCGGTTCACCTTTGGTAGCTGAGTTTGACCAAGGGTGGTTTTGGCCATGGCTCTACTTCCTTCTGACCCTTTTGGGGAGCAGAGAAGCTATGTTATCTCTGTGTGTGGAGGGGGGTAGCTCAGGCCTTTATTCTGGGGGGCTTACATGCTTCGTGGGTGGTGTCCACCTCCAAGAAAAGGGACATTTTTCAATCCCCTGAGCAAGAAAATGAAGAAGAAGAAGAAGAAGAAGAAGAAGAAGAAGAAGAAGAAGAAGAAGAAGAAGAGGAGGAGGAGGA
>PVLC010018085.1:0-32650 GCA_004027655.1 Graphiurus murinus
ACTTCTCCACACCCTCGCCAGCAGGTGTTGTTGTTCATGTTTTTTATGATTGCCATTCTGACTGGTGTTAGGTGAAATCTCAGGGTAGTTTTGATTTGCATCTCCCTGATTGCCAATGATGTGGAACATTTCCTCATACATTTATTGGCCATTTGTATTTCTTCTTTTGTGAAGTGTCTATTTAGATCCTTTGCCCATTCATTGTTTCTCTATATATACATATTTTTCCTCCTGATGATGCCTTGAAGAGTTTCCCTTTGTTTCATTTTTAGTAGTTTTAGTATGACTTTCCTCTTTATGTTTTTGTCTAATTTATTTTTCTTGGAATTATCTATAGTTTGCTTTTTTCATTATTTTTTGAAAAGTTGTTTGCATATGAGACTATTGTTTCTCCATTCTTTTTTCTTTCTGTGTTTCAGTATGAATTACTTCTCTTCACCTATCTGCAAGTTTGCTGAGAAATACAAAATATGTCTACTGTATCTTGTTTGCTGCTAAGACCACCAAAGGAGTGTTTATCTATGATATTATTTTTTATTTCTATTATTTCTATTTGATTCTTTTATTTATTGCTTTTACTTCATATTGAAATTTTCTATTTGTTTGCACATGACTTCTACTTCTTTTTATTAGATCCTTTAAAATACGAATAATATTTACTTTATTACTTTACACTGGGACCTTTTCTATGTTTTTACTTTTTTCTCTAAGATGTATAATTGTGTAATTAGTAATTGAATACCAAGTGTTGTGTGAAAAATAAAATGCAGCCTAGAATAGAATGAGATAAGTAATATTTATATCCATAAATTTTCACCTTTTTTATCTATCATTTGGTGGTTGAGTCAGTACCTTGTAGTTGAGCTAGATTTGGGTTTTAGTATCACCATGGATATTTTCAGTACAATGTAAAATTCTGCATCTGTGGTACTTTGTGTATTTGGAATCACGGGCAGTTTTTGAAAGCTTTGTTTGCTGTATTTCAACACAGAGTGTCTTTGCATCCCTGTGCCTTTTCTAGTAAGCAATATTGTTCTTGGTACTTATTGCAAGGCTTATGGGATGGGGACGAGAAGATTAGAACTTAGTCCTACTCTTCCAGCCTCAGTATTAATCTGGCTCAGAGCACCAACCCTCAGCTCTGAACCTTCATTTCCTTGCCCCTTCCATAGTGGGTCTAGAGTACACTCAAGGTTGTCTACTGTTTTGTTTTGTTTTGTTTTGTTTTGTTTTAATGGAATAAAAGCCTCTGCCTTGAATCTGTTTCTGCAAGATATTTTCCTGCCCTTCTTGCATAGCAATAGAATTCTTCCTTTTATCATTTCAGATTCTTAAGGTTGACTAGGTGTCTGTTTCTCTCCCAATGGCCAATAGATTTTCCTACTGTCAAATACTGGTTGGAGGAGAGAGTCTCAACCTCTGTCAGTGGCCACTGACCTTATCCTGGAAGTAAGACAAAAGGTGTCCTGTCTGTTTACTCCTGGAAGATACTTTTTTCCCAAGATGTATGGGAGAGTTTTATTTTTCTTTCCTGCAAGCTTTTATTGAAGCAGAACTAAATGTTGGATTCAAGAAAGACTCTTGCTCTTCCTTAAGTGGCAGATACATTTTCTGTTTTCATTTCTGTTCCCCAGCAGACGCTGAGCCCCTTCTGTAAAGGAACTGGTAGTAAAGCTGCTGCCAACTTCCCCTGACAGGACAGCCCACGATAGGTCCTTAAGAATTGTTAAAAGTTAATTGCCTTCTCTTTGCCTTTTTATGTCCATCTCAATATAAGTGGGCACATACACTGTATATTAGCCTTCCTCAGAAGGACTTGTCGACTCTTGAAATTTGACTCCTCTGGATGCCTTAAATTTCAGGTTCTGCTAGTTTAAAAAGTGTTATTTTTTTTTTTTTAAGAATACCTGCATCTTTTTCACTGTTAGAATGAGAACAGTATTCTCTTAACAGTATTTACATCCTAAGTGAAAATAGAACTCCTTCTACAATTATTCCCTCCCCCTCGCCCCCTGCCCAGTACTGGTACATATTATTCTTCCTCTGGTTGATTGCAAGAGAAACAATTTGGTTTGTGCTGAGGGGTGACAAAAACAAAACCTATAACATTTTGAGCACTAGACTGGGCCTCAGCAGAATCAGCTCTAGCACTCTGAAAGACTTGAAAAAACTAAGCACATTGAGGAAATAGTGGACTCAAATCTACCTCAGAGTAAGGAACTACGATCTTTGAAAGATATGCAGGACAAAATCAGTGTTATTGTGCGGTTTTTATTCCTTTCCCTTTTTTATCACCAAGAGCTGAATTAAAATACCAATGTCAATCTCAGTATCATGTATGGGAAGAAGGGAAGCCAGGAGGGAGCCAGGAGAAAGCTCATCAAGTCTGTGTGCATGTATGTCACTACCTCTTTGAACTACATTATGATGTGAGACTATAATGTACCAATGAAAGTACAAAAATAAATAAATAAATACAATTATAAACAAAAATAATAAAGATACTCAATCTCCTAAAAACAAGTTAATAAAATATGCTTAATATATGACTTCTTTGTTCTTAGCTTACTATTAAAGGGTTTCTATATAGTTTTATCACTTTATATTCTGACTTCCCTCTATTTCCAGAAAAGAACTTCTGTTTCAACCAAATTTTCTGACTAGTCCTCCATCCCCATTTTGGCTTAATCTTTAATGCATTTCCTATTCAGATTTTAATTCTGAATTGTTAAGGCATCTAAATGTTTAATAGATGAAATTGCTACCAAAATCTATTTGTATATTGGAATTTAAAAAATAAAAAAAATCCAATGAAAATAAATTGTAAGTAGTGAATGCATTTTGCTGCTCATTTAGTGACCTACAGTATGCTGAAGGAAGTGTTATGTGTTGTGACATTGAACACTATGCAAATATGAAACAAAATAGCTTCCTTTTGGATTTTTTAAATGAACAGCACCACCTTGTGGGACATATGCTTAACCATATAATCCGAAATGGAAGATGCAGAAATGGATGAGGTATCAAAATACTTTTAAAACTTACAATTTATACTATGTTACATTATTGGTATAGAAAGTAAGTATTATTACTATAGAAAGTAAGCATATAGAAAGAAAAAGCATTGAGAAAAAGAAAACTTGGAACTAGTATTAGTCCTTCTTATTTTATGAATCAATAAAAAACCCTTGCAAAATTATAATTGTGAATGATTACTTTTATATAAACATTATCTCCCTTAGAACTAACATAAAGTAATAAATAGACTTATAAGAAATCCAAAGTTGAGGGAGTATATTTATTCTGTGTGGTGTACATATAATCAGTGGTGGGATAGGTATATTCATGTAAACACCATTTCTACTTGCCTGGCTGATTTTTCTCAACTATCAGATGTTAGAATATAGTAATTATTCATTGAATTGTACTGGGGGCTAGATTATTTAACAAACATGAATTTGTTATAAAAATAAAAATGTGTAACAATACACTATTGTCTACATAAAAAATAATTTTTATAATTTTTCTGTGATGCATTATGTTTTAACAAAATATATTTAATGCATATATTTGTATTATATGTGATAAAATTTGATATACTTATGGAAATTAATTTGAAAAGACTTGACATTTGTGCAGGTTAAAGTGTCACTGGTTCTTTTATTTATTTTTGTGGTACTGGGGATTGAACCCAAGGGCATTTTACTTCTGAGATACACCCCACCCCTATTTTATTTTTATTTTGAAACAGGGTCTCACTAACTTGTGGAGGTCCTCACTAAGTTGCTGAGGCTAGCCACATGCAAACCTGTGTTCCTTGTGTTTCAGTCTCCCAAGTAGTAGGAATAGTGGTTTGTGCCAGCATACCTGGCTGTTACTGGTTATTTTTTTTTAATTTTATTGGTGTATTATATTCTCAAATCATAATGTAGTTCATGGTGATATTGACACACTGGCTCTTTTTTAAAAATTTACTTTTTTTCATCTCAGTTTGCTTTTAAAGGTTTTAGTAAAGTCTTTTCAACTGGGAGCCCAGAGCTAGAAACTAGTCCTTTCCCTAAAATAAAATTAGTAGAGTACATCAATCTTTAACATTATAATTATAGGTGGAACGCCAATCCATTATGCTTTCACAAATAATCTCATATTCTTCTATGTTAAAACTACAAAGGAATGAAATCTCTTGGTTTTGTGTCTTAGGTTTTTAATGTTTCAAAAATGGAATTTATCAAGACAAGTTTTTTCCAACTTGGTATAACATGCCTGAGTTATTAAATATTTGTGTGATTTTTTTCTACTGAGGTTGAACTTTGATATTTCTAGTTTATTGTACTTTAACTTAGGAAAGACATAAAATGGAAATAAAATTTATGGGCCCTGGAAATTATATGGCATGCCCACGGGCCATCCACACACAGGTCAGGGAATGCAGAAGAGAGACCTGTGGGTAATACCTTTATGGGTCCAGAGTGTTATTCAAAGGGCTTTCCTTGGGGAATTTTAATTGGAAAGTTCAAAGTAAGAAGGCAGGAGTTCCAGAAGGCCATGATGCGAGGTGGTCACTGTTGGATATTTGCACAGTCCAAGTGGAGTGTAAGGGTCAGTGGGGTTGGCAAATAGGCTGCATCGGGTAGTGGTCACCAGGAGATGGCTGGATGAGGCAGGTCCCTGAGTTGACCATGCTGAGGAATTGGGAAGAGGTGGAGAACTGGAAATCATGTCAAAAGCTTCTAGTAAGAAACCATCTAATTTATATTAAAAATGACTACTGGAACAACATAAAATTATAAGAATTATAAAAATTGGAATTTTTATAATTCTAATTCTGTTCTTTATTCCTTATTTCTCTATCTTTGAATGATCCATGTGGTTTGTAAATGTTCTTTTGTATTTTCATATACAGTAACATCAGTGGACTGTGAAAGATCAGTTAAAAAAAATAGGCCTACCTTCTTGGGACTCCACATCTCATTAAGAAATCATCTAGTTGTTTCATCATCCAATCTGCACATCCTTACCCATCAGGGCTATTAGATTGTGAAATATCTATCCTCTACTCTTATTACTAAATGTAATTCAAATAAATCTTACCCTTCTAGCTGTTTTAATTAATAATTTATTACAACTTATAAAAGTATGCCAGAATGTGAAGAACTAGAAATGGTTGAGCTGGGAGCAGTGGCACACACTTGTAATCCCAGTACTTGGGAGGCTGAGACAGGAGAATTAAAAGTTTGAGGCCATCTTGGCAAGTTAGGGGGCCCTTAGCAACTTAGCAAAACCCTGTTTCAAGGGCTGAGGGTGTAGTCTAGTGGTAGAGCACCCCTGGGCTCAATCCCCAGTACTAGAAAAACAAGGAAGGAAAGAAGAAAGGAATGAGCTATAGACTCATAGGATTTAACATGATTTCCAAAACTTGTCATACAGATCAATTCATAGAAACTTCAGAGAAGGTGTTTATAAAATTTTGTGTGTGTATGTGGTTGAGGCATCTTTGATATTTATTTTTCATTTTTTCAAAACTATTTGAAACTAATCTCTCAAGGAAGATATGTAACAATATTATTTTTGAATAAATTTAAAATCATAATACTTTTGTTCTTCAAACAAATTGAATAACGTATTGAGTAATAGTATATTATAATTTTATAGTAATATTTAAAACAACCTATATATTTAGGCTGTGAGAATCAAATATACCTTAATACCTTGATGCCTGGCACATGGAAGGAGATGACTTTATTTGTATTTTTTATTAACATGATCATTATCAGATCTCCAGAAAAGTTCTATGAGAACAAAGATCAGATGATGATAGTACTGAACACATATGAATGTCGAAGCCTGAGAGACAAAATAAATATCTCATAAAATTCTATATATACATTATCCTATAATTAGGACTAATCTTTTTAAACCTTTTTTGTTATATCTTTAACTCTGTGTGTGTGTGTGTGTGTGTGTGTGTATGTGTGTATGTGTGTGTGTGTGTTAGTTACTGGGGATTGAATCCAGAGGCATTCTACTTCTGAGCTCTACCCCTAGCACCCGTCTTTGTTTTGAAACAGGATTTCACTAAGTTGCTGAGGGCCTCACTTGCTAATAGCTAAGGCTGGCTACAAACCTGTGATCCTTCAGTCTCAATCTCCTATGTACTGGGGTTATAGGTGTGCATGACCAGACCACACCCAGCCTCCTCTTTAACTTTTAAGTATATACATCTGTGTGCATGCTCCTGTGTGTCTTGTTGTTATCAGATGTGTTATAAGATGTGTTAGATAAAAACATATAAGCCGGGCGTGGTGGCGCACGCTTGTAATCCCAGCATTTGAGAGGCTGAGACCAGAGGATCCAGGTTCGAGGCCAGCCTCAACTACCTAGTGAGGCACTCCGCAACTTAGTGAGACTCGGTTTCAAAATAAAGAATAAAAAATAGGGCTAGGGGTATAGCTCGGAGGTAGAATGCCCCTGAGTTCAACCTCCAGTACCGCAAAAAAAAAAAAAAAAAAAAAAAAAACCATATAAAATCATCTCCAGTATTTGATATTCCTAGCCTAGGGTAACTGCAATAGTGGTGTATCATAAGATAATATTTCATTGCATTTAATCAATAAAACATAATTGAAAGAAGAAAAGGTAAATGTATGAGACACACTATGAGAGCATAAAAGTAGGAGATTGGTAAGGAGGCCAATTAGAATAAAACACAATTTTCATAAGTAAATAAGCAACATTTTGATGCATATAAAGATACTCAGCATTTGACCGCTAGTGGTTCAAAACAGGGATTGTGCATTTAGTCTAGTTTTCTACAAGTTGGCAATTTAGGTGAGCTCTGCAAGGCAGTTATGCTTTTGCCTGTGACTGTGCTCAGTTCCTGCATTAAGGGAACTGGCTGTCCTATGATGGTTCAGCTGGGGCAGCTCTTCTCCTGTGGTCTCCTATCCTTGAGCACATGGCACAAGCAAGTTCACTAGCCAGCAGTGCCAGATGCCCTAAGACTGAAAACAAAAGCATGAAAATGTTCTAAGATTCACATTCAGAACTCCTACAAGCTCATTTCTAGAGCATTTGGGGGACTACAGTAAATCACAGTCCAGCCCAGAGTAGAGGTGTGACTGTCCTCCTCTTGGTAATGGGTATATCTTGTGGTCACTTTTGTGGTCCACCATGACCTCAGTGTAGCCACAGAAATTTAAATAGGACACATTGTGAGATAGTAATCAATGGCTGGGAAGCTATGAAATAAGTGCAAGAGGAAGAAAAGCCAAGTTAAATTCCTGGGACTTGGTGATTTAGTCAATGAGAAACAACATAATTTTTTTTTTTTTGAGAAACAACATAATTTTTATGGTTAAGTATTTTTGGTGAAGTTTAACTGGATCAAAATCCACTCTATTTTCTATAAATGTCCTTCACTAAAACTAACCTTATATAGGTCCCTTAATGTCTTTAAAATCTCATGAGATTTCTCATTTGCAAAAAGGTAGACATAATAATTGCTACATTCTTGGGTGATTAGGGAGACTAAATGAAACCATACAAATAATGCATAACTATGTACTTGATATAGTAAGGGCTCAAAAGTGACATGTGTTTATTATTTAGTATCATATTTTTCTTAGTAGTATTATTAATGGTATTCTGATTACAACAAAAACACATCTCAGGAGGAAATACTCAATTCCAAGTAATTCTGAAGCCAAGTCAATGGTGCACATCAGTAGTCCCAGCTACTCAGGAGAGTAAGGTAAGAGGATCAGTTGAGAATGGAAGGTAGGGGCCAATCTTGGTAACATAGGGAGATACCTTTGTAATTTTTTTTTCTTTTTGATACTGAGGATTTAAAACAGAGGCATTCTAACCTTGAATTACAATAAATATATATAATTTATTTTAAACAGGGTCACACAAAGTTATTGAGGGCCTTGTCAAATTGCTGAGGCTGGTCTTGAACCTATAATCTTCCTGTCTCAACCTCTCAGGTACTGGGATTATGGGTATGCACCATGACACTTGTTGGGAGATAACTTCTCTTAAAAAAAAATAGTAATTCTGTTTTGGACAAGGTTTCACTGCATTGTGAATGAGAATGGTTGCTGTGGTATTGAAAATTTAAAACTAGAGATTTAGTTGGAAGTCAGAAATGAAGATTTTCATAGAGAAATGATAGTTGAAACCAGAGGAGTAAATGAAATCTGGAGCAAAAATCTGTGCAAGAAAAAGAGCAGGCAGCCAAAACTAAATATTTAGGAATTTAGAAGATTAGATTATGATTAATTTGGCAAGTTTGATAAGATATGTAGGATAAGATGGTATTTTTGTTGTTGTTTGCCTTTCTGGCACTATTTTTTTCTCATTCTGTTTCCAGTCATTACCATCCCCACCAACTGTTAGAATCCTATTCCTCTGCAAAGATTTATTTAATATATCCCCTGCTTTCTATGCTTGATGATATAAGTCCAAAGTATAACATAGGCAAATAATAATAGCTCAAAATATTTTAATTGAATAATAAGATGAAAGATACATGATATAAATTAATTCCAAGTTTTATGATAGTCCTTTAAGATACAATACATATGCATTATTTTTAGTAATACACACATGTACCTATATTTATGTGTAACCATGTTTGTATTTAAGGATCTTCAATCATTGCAGTTTTCCTTAAATTCAAATATTTCAAAAACAAACTAAGTGAGATTAGTCAATTTCAGCAAGTCAACGATGATATATCTTCTCTCAAATGTGGAAGCTAGAGAAAAAAAATTAGAAAAAATAAGGGACTTGAAATAATGCAGACAGAGACCTGTAGAGTAATTGAATGAGGTTAGCGGAGGGAGCTGGCGGGGGGGGGGGGGGAGGACTGAGGAAGAAAACAGTAAACAGTTCAAATAATACTATGGCAATATGGGAAGGCATTACTACCAAATTCACTAACTGGTGTGTGGAGGGAAGAGGGGGGGAGCAGGATGGGATGCGGAGGGAGATACACTAAGAGCTGTGTTCATGTACGTTTTTTATCACATTGAGCTTCACTATGATGTATAATTGTAATACACTAATAAAATAATTTAAGAAAACCATAGTTTTCTCCATATGTGAATGTTAACTTAGTGGTACTGGGTATAAATAGAGATAATTAGTTGCTAAAATAAATTTTGGCATTGTCTATTTCCCTCAAAAGCAAACTCATTACTTTTAATAAGATGATGTGTCTTGGCTCCTGAAATGAGATGCTTTCCCAGATGGCTCAGGGTTGTCCAACATAGGGCAGAGAGTTGTCCAAAAACTTTGGCTTCATGTATGTAACTTAATATTATATCAGTGCAAACTCTTCAGTGAAACATTATATAATTCTTCAGTTCTATTCAGCCCACATTTATTTAGCATATACTATATGAAGCAAGCTTTTATTTATGAATCAAGAAAATATTTATAACCTCATATAGTACACACATATCTCAACTTTCTTAATTTAAGTCTCCCAAAAGCTTCAGTATTGGTTGAACCTATTATGACTGCATAATATATTTATTGCTGACTTTGAGAAAACTAAAATACTGTAGACTTCTTTATAAGTGTGGTTAAAGGGAATGTGTGTTTGAGTCATGCTGGAGGTGGGAAGGAATGTGGGTGGCTGTATTTTATTTTTCTAGGCTGTGGGTGGTATTTTGATATGTTGGGGATATTTCAAGGATTGGGAGTGAATGTTCTATTGTAGTTTCTATTTTCCTTTGTCAGAGATGTGCCGAATGTTGTTTTTCTCGCAGATGGTATTTGGAAATTTGATCCAGAGGAACATGTTTTAAGAGAAAAAAGTGGGGGAAAATTGATGCTAGTTAAACATACACCTACACTACTCATCTGGTAGTTGTTATTGCTTTTCTAGTCTTATTTTGTTTCTCCATGAGAGAAACACTGAGTGATGAATAAGACTGTTGGCTTTCATAATTGATACACTAAGAACTTTGACAATTCCCTTAGGAACAAGTACTTCCCCTAAAGGAAGGAAGAGGAAAATGACAGGAAACTAAAGAAAAATATGAAGAGGCTGTTCCAAAATATATTAAGTGAGAAATATATTTAAGACAAAAAGGAAATTACAGTATCATTTTATCATATTAATTATGGAGCACTAAGAAATCCTTATGTAGAGACTCCAAGTTTATTAAATGATTATCATTTTGCATAGACCTTATGTGGGCAAATCAATTAAACGAGCACTGCTCCAACACTTATCCTCAGTGCTCATAACAATCTTCCAAACTCATAGCTCCAAGTTTACCTATAAAGTTATATATCACTATAAAATAAATAAATATGTATTAGTATTTATATGTTTCTATTATTTATGAATTTTTTTCTGAGTTCTAGATCCACTTTACTTGGCTGTCACATGAGACCTCAAGGTACAAATTCAGTATTAACATCTAGGAAGATACTTCAGTTCAAAATTGGGATATTATTCTTTTTATTTTTACACTTTTATTGATGCATTACAGTCTCACAACATAATGTAGCTCATGATGGTGACATACAGGCACACAGCAGTTGGTCTTGAATCTTTCTTTGTCCTAAGCTACTCTTTTGTTATAGTTTAGGTATAGAAGGTCCCCTGAAAGAGCTCATGGATTGCTGCTGAGAGGTGATATGGTTTAATTATGAGGGTTCTAATCTCATCAGTGGATTAATCCACTGTAATGGATTTATTGGGTGGTAATGTAGGCAGGTGAGGTCTGGCTGGAGGAGGTGAGTCACTGGGAGTGTGGCCCTGGGGACAGTGTATCCTTGAATCCACTTCCTTGTTCTCTCTTGCTTCTGACTCTCCTGATGTGACAACAGAGCACTTGTTCTCTCCCTCTCTCTGCTTCCTGCCTCCATGCCCTGAGCTCTAAGAAAGTAACCTGGTATCACATGGACTGAACTCCTGAGATTTCCAGAACTAGAAATAAATAAACCTTCCTCCAAGCAGTGTGGTTGGATTTTTCAGGTCACAGCAGTGAGAATACTGACTGAAAACAACTTTCTTCATCAACTCCCAAAAATTTAACCTTCAAATTATATTTCCAACCTCAATTCTTTCTTTCCATTGCTACTACCCTGACCCTTGTCTCTTTAATGACCCTCTGCAACAACCTCTTCATTAGATTTCTATGCACAGTGTTGTTCTCTTGAAGTCTATACATTGTATATCCTGGCATTTGATCCATTGTCATCTGTGTATGTGCCAATCTCAGCATAGCTGCAATAGTTTGTTGTAGAAAGTAAATTGGAAGCATAAGAGGAAGTAGGCAAGAAGTTGGAGTCCTGAAGCCAAGCTTTAGGGGATGAGGCTATCACTGATGATAATAAGATCACGATATGTCCATGGGCATAGGTACCAAAGATGCAAGAATAGATTTGAGGAGGCGGAGAAAGTGAAAAAGCACACTGTTGAATCAGCTTCCTGAGTAGATTTTTCAAAGCAAAATGAGTGGTAATAGGAATAAAGGTTAAAATAAGAATGTTACCCAGGAAGTCAATGTCAATAATAAATGAAGATAAGTGACCAGCGAGGATAGGTGTAAGTGTGGGGGGAATACAAGGCAATGAAAAGAAAGAATGGTGACTGATAAATACTAGTGATACAAATATCAAAGGAGAAGACATTCAAAACAAGAAGAGGGGGGCAAAAGTTTGGCAATGGATAGGAGAATATGGCTTTTATTTTTGGGAGGAGAGGGCAAAAAATAGAGGTAATAGAAGGAGAGCATACATTATAGCATCTAATACAGTATCTGCATTTGTATCTTTTAAAGAGAAGCATTTTTTTTTCTTTGTGTGTCATAAGCAGTTGATAGTTTGAACCTGTCTATACTTCTTTTTGGGAGAGAAAGCCACAGCACATGGCACTTGATGCACTTGCAGGACATAGAAGAATTATGTCTTTAGATTCCTCTTTTCTCCATTAGCCTTCAACCTCTGGGGAACTTGAACCAAATTTGTCTCAGTTACCATTGTTAAATGTCTTTCTTGGCATATGAAAAGTACTCGGTATAAATTGATGAACCCGTGCTATCGTTTATTACCTGATTCTAGTCTTAGGAATCTCACAGTTTAACAGAAGAATCAGTCATCCATCACATAAGCAAAACTGAAGTTCCAGTGTGGAGAGTTTTTTTTTTTTTTTTTTTTTGTGTGGTACTGGAGATGGAACTCAGGGGCATTCTACCTCCGAGCTACACCCCCAGTCCTATTTTTTATTCTTTATTTTGAAACCAAGTCTCACTAAGTTGCGGAGTGCCTCACTAGGTAGCTGAGGCTGGCCGCGAACCCGGATCCTCCGGTCTCAGCCTCCCGAATGCTGGGATTACAAGCGTGCGCCACCATGCCCGGCTCAGTGTGGAGAGTTTTTAAAGAAACATTTGTGTAAAGTGATTACACATGAATCAAAAGGATGTAAGCGTGGAGCTGGAAATAGATGACCATACCTTGGGATAGATATGGAAGAACCTGAGTATTTGCTAGATAAAGGAAGGACAAAATTTAGGAATGAGAAGAACAATGTGGAAAAGAGAAAAATCGTGGTAGAGGAATAGAGGAATTAAATTATAGGATGTATTCTTGGGAAGTTAGTCAGCTGACAGTGAGGGTATAGGGGAGAGTATGCTGGAGAAAAGAAAGACAGTTGACAATTCAGAGGGGTCTTATTAAATATTATTCTAAAGATTTAGAATACTATCCTATAAAAGGTGTCTGCTGGCTTTTTAATATCATAAAGTAATGATTAATGCTATCAGATTTGTGTTTGAGGGCTATTACCTCATGGCAGTGTAGAGATTAATTTCTAGAGGAGAAAATAGAAGTACAGATAGGATCTGAAGCTATAATAGCTGACCAGATAAATTCTCATTTTATAATATATTTGCAGATTCTTTTTTCACATTTGACAATAAAGATCACTTTCAGCAAAAAACAAGAACAAAGAGTAAAAGACATAAATTTGAGTAGCTGTTGGGCCTAATGGTAAAGTTATTTTGGATAAGTAAATACTAATAACAGACATCTTTATTTCTAAAATCCAAAAATTTCAGATGTGTATGTGTAGCAGAGGGCATTTTCCCAAAAAAAATCATGATAGTATTTCCTATTCTACATGTTCTTTAAATGTTACTTTGATAATACTACCAATATGAGGAGAAGTCTACTTTCCCTCTCCTTGAATCTGAGAGGGCTTGTGACTTTGGTAGAAGTGGTGCTACATGACTCCAATGGCTAGGTCATAAAAAAAGCAATACAGCTTTCACTTGGCTCTCTTCAGTGTGGGAGCTCAAACTGGCACATTCAGAGGCTGCAGGAGCAAGTCAGGCATGGCTGTTCCAGCTAACAGCACAGCTGGAGTCCCAGCTGACAGCCAGGACCAACCACCAGGCACATGAATAAAGACACTTCCAGATGATTTCAGCTGCCAGCTGCGAGGTCACTTAATGTCTTCCTGGTTGAGGCTGCAGAAATCACTGAACAAAAACAAGCCATCCCCACAAAAATCTTTCAAAATTTCTGACCTAAAAAATCCATAATCTTAAAAAATCATTATTTTATGTAATTACATTATACACATTAGCCCAAATACTGGAGATATATATATATATATATATATATATATAATATATATATATATATATTCCCTTTATAGGATAATTTGTATATGGATGAGTGATGATTTTTCTCTCTTTATTTTTTAAAATTTATTGGTGCATTGTAATCATACATCTTTATGAGGTACAGGATGTTAGAGGCATACATGCACACATCATTCATTTAGCCCTTCCCCAATTCCCACTCTTCCCCCCTCCGGTCTCATGTTCAACTTAGTGATTGACTTTGATATATTTGGGAATGTATATCAGTGCATTAAGGTGTTCCCCTCCCCCCCCCCACCTTCCTCAGTTAGGTCGCCTTCTTTAGCTCAGTTGAGAGAACATTGGACTGAAGATCTCATTTACTTTTGAAAGGAAAGCAAGGAGTCAATAAGTCTGCTCCCTATAATAGAAATAATTTTTAAAGTCAGCAAGATTCAAGAAATTCTTACCCTTAAGTGTGCCCACCCTGCTTCACATTTGGGGAATGAACAGTAGAGATTCTTAGGTACAATAAAGGATCAATGCCCCTTCAGTTTTATTAGAATAAAATTCAAACATTTTCATAGTTTCCCCTTTTTTCTGGCATTAGATAATCTGAACTAATACGCAGCAACAAAGTTCAAATGTTGTATTATATTCTGGGGAGGCAAGCAAGATGATATAAAATCAGTCTCATAGTACCTATTAATGACAGTAAAGATGTAGAGGAGATTAAAGCTAGTATGTATTATTATTTGGTAAAAGCATAGAACATATTTTAAGGAGCATATTACCCATAATATTGGAAATAATATTGGGAAGTGACAAAAAGAAGGGAATTTAATACAACACAAAGGAAGAAAAAACAAGTAAGTAAAAATATGAATAAATATCTTAGGAGTTTTAAAACTGAAATAAAATTTGTTGAAATAAAAATTATTGCACCATCTTATGTGATTTGCAAAACTAGTTAGTGAAATTCAAGTAATGCCTCTGAAAATTGTGTTATAATGTACAGCATTGTTCCTTCCAGGAAAAATATTTCACTTTTCACCATAAAAGTCAATGCAAAAAGCTTAGCTCTGGGGGAAGAAACTGATTTTGATCGTGGAAAATTAATGTGTAAGATATGAAATTATTAGAATTGCAGGAAGTTATTGGTGGACTTTTCATCTGTGTGGAATAGCAAAGGTACAACTGGATGGGGCCACTTCATCAGAACACACGAAGGCCATAAATATGCCATTTGCTATAAAGAATACAAAATGAAAAGCTTAAACATTTTCCATAAAATAAGTTTCCAAAACTCTATCCAGTTTCATGAAAAACCAGATTAGTTATTTGCACCAGGAACATTCAAAGAAAGAATGGAGGAGATGTCTTACCTTATCCACAATTTTATACTCTTAGCCCTAATACTCATATGGCCGGTTACAAAAGGTGCCAACCTTCAACCAATTATACAGAGCACCTTATAAGAACAAAACCCGCTATTGCACAGATTATAGACAGTTCTAAAAATAAAAGAAGTTCAGACTTTTATTTGGATCCATATTTGGTGTGACAGGATACAAAAATCTCACTACTAGAAAAATAAATGTAACATTTTTTTTTTTTACTTATATTCCAATTCATTACAAAGTGAAACCAACTGAACACAGAGAGTGTGCCCTTAAATGGACTCCCATTTCCAAATATTATCAAAGCATTGTAAGAGTATTAAATACCTGATTCTTTCATTTGGGGGTATATAACTTCCTGAGCCCCAAATAAACATATAAGCAACGTATTTACTTCCTAAACCTTCCAAAATAACCAAAATTACCTTCAATACCATCTTAATGAGGAGCTATGGCTAATTTTATGCTCTTCTATCTTGCCTACCTTCCATGTATTCTTATTATATTTAATTATATAAATTTCACCTATTTTGATGTTGTGATCTTGTGATCCTTAGTTTATTTTAAAAAAATTCCCAGGTTTTTTTTATTATTATTTTCAGCACGGATTTTTGTACGTTTCTTGAGTACAACAGGGTTACATAGACATTTATGACATATCAATCATTGTCAGAACACAAATAGCACCACTTCTTTGTTTTACATGTATAGCCCACATTCTTAATATAGCCTGGTCAAGCAAATTTTCTAGAGTCATAAAACCATAATCCTTTAGGGTCATATACTTACTTTCTAAGAAGTGGGAGAGTCTTTCATCTATGCATCTTAGGAGCAATCTCCAGACTTTGAGATACCAATGTAGCCATAGCAGAAGAGTCAGTATAATTACTCATATATGCAGATAGCAACTGCCAGGGGGGAGAGGGCCCAGCTGGGCTCCCACAACTCCCCCATTTTTATTTTAAAATGCATGAAGGATTGTGCCTGTCTTAGGTCGTTTCCTACCAGGTGCGTAATCCTATCCGTCATGGGGTCTCGATGAGTTATTCAACGAGCCCTGTCTTAGGTTGATATTGCCCTGAGAAAATCGAACCCGTTGACTACCAGGCCCTGTGCGAGGCAGTGCTTGCATTTTTATTCCATGTAAATCTGTTTGTATACTAACAAAGGCATTGATCACAAGGCATACAACGAGTGGTAGAATGCAAAAGCCTAGAATGAGTATTGGTGCTAATCCAATAACTCCTCCCAGCAAGGAGGTAAACGAGGGCCAGGTAGGCACCAAGGATTGAAGCCGATTTACAAATGTCTTAGCTGTTTCTGCCACTTTAATAGAGATGGGCTCCCAATTACGTAGATCAAAAATCTCCTGGTATAACTTTAAAAAACCTTTTTTTCCCCCCATCTTTCCCTTATTTGGTGCATTGTAATCACACATCTTTGTTAGGTACAAGCCAGTATAGGTAAAGACATCCATGCCCACATTTCTCATTTAACCCTTCCCCAATCCCCGCCCCACTCCCTTCTCCTCCCTCTTTCTCAAGGTCAGTTTAGTGATTGACTTTGATGTGTTCATGAAAGTACATCATGTTCATTAGGGTGTCCCCCCACCCCCCATCACCTTCCGTTAAGTCAAATTTTTTTTTGATGGTACTGAGGATTGAGCCCAGAGGCATTCTGAGCTATACCCCCAGCCCTATTTTATTTTGAAACAGGGTCTCACTAAGCTGCTGAGGGCCTTTCTAAGTTGCTGAGGCTGGCCATGAACCTGGGATCCTCCTGTCTCTGCCTCTCAGGTACTGGGATCATAGTCTAGGCATGCCACCATGCCCAGCTAATTTCTTTCCTTGTTTATAAAATTCTTTCTGACAGGAAAATTTAACTCCTGTATCTACCATATGTTTCTCTGCCTGGTAAGCTACTGTTTAGTTTTCAATAATCAATATAAAAGTCACCTTTCTGGGTACTTTTCTGCTGATCTGTCTAAGTATAGTTCATTTACCTGAATCCCCAGGCAAGTTCCAAAATATGATGGAGCACATTATATTACATTTGTTTCCCTTTATGCTTTTCCAAAACATTGTAATCAACTATAAGGTGGGATAATGAGAAATTTGTCACCAAACCTTCATTATTTAACACAATACCTAGCACATAACTCTGATATCTGGTTTATTAACTATTTCCTAAGGGAAAATAAATCATTTTCTGTCCACCTCTATGCCATTGTAGAATATATTCTTTTATCTTTTGTGTAAAGGGATAAATCAAGTGCATGAGATTATAAAGTGATTTATTTCTGTATAGCTCCATGAGGCAGAAGGATATTGTAATAAAAATAGCAGCAGTCCTATTTTGAGGGGTCAGAGCACAAATCCCATATTTATCACTCATTAAGTATACATGTGAGCATGATCAAACTTTTAAGTTCTGTGAGTCTTATTTTTTCTCATTAATATAATAACTATCTCAAAAGGGTGGGCATGGACATTAAATATGACTGAAAACATAAGGGTGCAGCACCTAAGAGCACCTCTCACCATGTATGGCCCCTGGACACAGATTACCTTTACAAGTAAAAATTGAACTCCTCACACATAATGGCTTGCTTCTCTTTGGCCCAGAGACCAAAGCATTTGTAGCTTGCAGATTTCCTTTCTTATCCCTGGTGCAGATGAAAATTTAATCATGTTGTGTAATTCCTATCATCAGTTAAAGTAAGTAAATGATAAAGCAAGGGAATTGGAAATTCAAAGAATTGTCATTCAATATAGTGTTTTCCCTCCCATCAAATTATTATTGTATTTTTAAATTGACTCAATCTCTTGCTAACTACTTTTGGATTTTTAACAATTGTAGAGTATTTTACCCTTAAGCACTTCTAGACAGGAAGTGATAATATAATTTTATATCTGCTATATATGTACACGCATATACATATGTATTTCGTTTTGTACATGATCAGACATTTGGGTCAAGAAAGCAGAGGAGTAACCAGAAAGAACTGGACTCAGAATCCTCTTCATGATGCCATTAATTTATTCAATAAAAATTTGATTGTAGATGTAGGATCCAGAATTTAGATACTGACCCTTAAGCTAACGTATTTTTTAATCAGACAATGCTGAAATTTTTAATTCTATAATCCAAATTTTATGTTTAGTATAATAATTGGAAATGTATTTTATACAATATTGCTAGCAACATTAAAATTATTATGTAATCACAGGAATTGGGTTAAAAAGTTCTATAGCATTTCCATAGATATTTTTACATAAGACTGTTATAGAGCCTAGCATTATGATGTTTTAAAAGAAAATGTTTTGGAAGGCTGAGACCGCAGGATCCAGGTTCCTGGCCAGCCTCAGCTACTTAGTGAGGCCTTCTGCCACTTAGTGAGACCCTGTTTCAAAATAAAGAATAAAAAATAGGGCTAGGGGTGTAGCTTCGAGGTAGAATGCCCCTGGGTTCAATCCCGGTACCTCAAAAAATGTTATACAATTATATAGAAAGGCATTATTTCTCTATTTCATAATATATCTTGAAATAGTTATAGGTTGAAGAATTTGCTCTATAGCGAATCAGCAGTGATAGCTTTTGAAGTTTTATGACTTTGCTTTGAACTCTTGAAGGCAGTGATGTAGGAAAGAATAGGGATCATTATTGGAAAGTCATCAGGACTAGCTATCAGGCTTCCCAGAGCTGTTTGAGGTTGACAGTCTAAAGAATGATACTAATATTAAACTATGATAATAGCACTTATTTGTCCTTTGTCTCCCTAGAACCTAAAACCCTTCTCTATCCTTGGGGAATTATCACTATATAATTCTCAGAGGGAATCAGAGCCTTTTTGCCTTATCAAAACAACTACAGACTCTTGCAGGCTTGGGGAGTGGCTGCATTCCCTGTACCCAGTAAATTTAAAGTATCCAGCAGGACAGGAACGGAAAACCAGTAATCAAAGAAACATCTGCAGTGGGCAAGTGCATGAGCTCCTTCCTGCAAGTGTGACAAGTTACCATAAACTTAGAGCACAACTTTATCATCTTACTTTTCTAGAGATCAGAAGTCCGAAATTGGTCTTTCCAGGCTAAAACATGGTGTCAACAGACAGTATTCCTTCCAGCAGTCTCCAAGGGACCATCTGTTTTCTTATCTTTTCTAGCTGCTGGAGCCCACTCCTGTTCCTTGGTTTGTTCCCCCCCTAATCCATCTCCAAGTCACAGGTGTAGCATCTTCAAATCACATTCTAACCCTTTCCCTCCTTACTCCTTTTGTTATAGTTTTGGGGACACCAAATAATCCCAGATGATCTTTCCATCACATAATCCTTAACTTAATCACCTCTGAAAACCTCCTTGGCCATAGAAAGTAACATATTTACAGGACCCAGGGATTAGAATGTGAACTTCTTTGGGGAACCATAATTCTGCCTCCATAGGAATTCTTTCTGATGGCTCTCCAGCAGCCACAACATTCATTTTCTATAAGCAGAAATGAGGTGGGTCCCAGTGGACACATCTGGAGTTCAGTGGAAGTTGGAAATCCATGGGCACTCAGTTTCCTGTAATGTGTCTTCCCTCACTTGATGGGTGCTAAAATGAAAGATTGTTTAGCAGTCTTGTTTATTCACAAACTTCCCTCTTTCTTTGTGTTTTCCAAGTCAATTTCCTGTTATTTTATTCAGTTGTTCTATGAGCTATTGAGTACTTTTTATATGAGTTAATTCTCTACATAAATTAGTCAGAATCCCAACAGAACAGGAGAAACAACATAAGGATAGAAGGTGGCAGGTGAGATGGGTGATGTTTAAAGATGGAATATCCAGCTGCCATCCTAAAATTAAGAGTTTCTGGGTGGTGAAAAAGATTAATATATATACTAAATAAATGTAAAAGTGATAAATTTGTTATTTTTAAGTGCAATGGCCTTTCATTTCAAAATAATATTTTAAATTACTCCTAGATTATTTATTTATTTATTTACTTATTTATTTTGTGGTACTGGGATTGAACCCAGGGGCATTCTACCGCCAAGCTACACTCCCAGCCCTATTTTTTACAGGGTCTCACTAAGTTGAAGAGGGCCTCACTAAGTAGCTGAGGCTGGTGGCGAACCCACATCCTCCAGTCTCAGTCTACCAAATACTAAGATTACAAATGTGAGTCACCACGTCCTGCTTATGCCTAGATTTTAAACTGCTATCTAGTTAAATATGACTAATGAAGCTCATTCAATAAATTCTAAATTTTATTGAAGTAATTTTATTATAAACTCAAATTTATGTAGCACAGATAATGTAAAACCTTAGGCAGATTTATGCAATATACTTATTTTTATTTTTATGACCAAATGTATGTCTATTTCTTATTGTGAATTTATGAATGTGACTACAGAGTTTATTTTACCTTTCTTTTTGGCATGTATTTCTCTGGAAGAGGTAGAAAGGTCAACTAATTTAGTTTGCCCAGGGAAACTTACAGTCTCTCCCTCTCTCTCTCTCTCTCTCTCTCTCTCTCTCTCTCTCTCTCTTTCTCTTTCTCTATCTTTCTCTTTCTCTGCCTGCTTTATTTTTCTTTATTTTTTCTTCCATTCTATTGTCTCAGGGACACCCCTTGCTATACCAGGACTGAAAATGACAGGAGATAGTAAACATCATGTACCCTTGGATTCCTTTGCTCTAAAATGAACTGCTTCAAAAGCCTGAAAATATGACCAGGAGGCAGAAGCTTAAAAAAAAAAAAAAAAAAAAGATTCAATAGATAGATATTTTAACTTACATTCTAGAAACTAAGTGTGGAAAGATTTAAAAAAAGAAGTTGTTAGTGGCTAGTAAGTTCTTGCTAATTGGAAGCAGGAATCATCTAAAACGCATATTTGTCCAGATTATCTGGCTTGAACTCATTTGCAAATGAGGCAAGTAGGACCTAGAAAGCTTAAATAGATATCTCAGGATCAATTAATTTTAATGGTTTAAGTACCTGATAGTATTGGTGTTACTTCTTAAATCATCTTTAAGAGTAGAAGTGCTCAGCTGATTAAACATGTTAGATAACCAATAATAAATTCCTTAGATATTAGTATGATATCCTAAAATTAACCATTCTCCAGAATATTATATATACTAGAATTCATTTTGTGAGAATCACATTAATGCCATAGATCAATGAATATCTGTGTTTAAATCTAATAAATACCATAGCAAACCCTCCATTTACTTATTTTATTTATTCAATAATTTCATTGCATCCTATATGAATTTTTCAGAAATCCAGATTTTTCCTTATAATTCACATTGAGGAATATTCATATAAATTTCATCTTATTATAATGGAAGATGACTTTTGACTTAGTATTTGTTAGTTCACCCTCATTTTAGTATTTACTACATGGAAAAAAAAAAAAAAAAAAGACATACCTTGCAACATTTTTTTTGTTGTTATTAGTAGCATCATCTGTGGCCACAAGAGGGCCACCTATGAAAGCAATTCAAATTCTAGGGAAAACCTGCACAGAGTTCAGTATGTGGCTGCTATTGGATAACTTATATCTTGATCTTAGCATTATTATATATTATAGATTACATCATAATGTAAAATTCATTTGCTTCAATTCATCAGAATTTATTTTTTCAAAACTGGAGTATCAGCTAAGACATATTAGGCTCCCTGTTTTTCTTTCAATTGTAGCTTTGACAGCTGTACAATAGATGCATCCCCTGTGTGGTGCTGGAATCATATTTCATTCTTCTGGTAGTGCTGTCCTAGAAAAGCAATTGAAATGGACTGTAAGTGCTGTCCAAAGAGAGTGACCAACTTATAGTCATCAAGTAACTCTCATTTGTTAAGAATGGTCATAGATTTTAACGACCCTTGCTTAAGGACTGATAATACAATTACCCTCATTCAGACACATGGGTGATATGCAAAGACAGTTCAAATTATAGTATTGATTCCTGGGAACTGTATCTGAAATCAAGCATACGTTTTATGGTTTGATTTTCTTATTTCAAAACATAAATATAGATTTTGAATTTGTCATTCACAATTATAATTGCTTAGGAGATGTTCATACAAATTAGACCTAAGATGTAGGCAAAGAAAGGTTCCCTTATGGATTCAAATATTGTAAATAAAAGTAGATAGATTACTAATTTGCATTTTTCCCTGTGACTCAAGGTAATGAAGTATAAAACTGATTGCTTTTTACATCAAAGAGGAGAATGTGTTTAGAGGATAGGGAATACTTGGCATCCTGTCCTGAGTACTTTAAAAACCCAGCCCTTTCCAACTGCAATGCCAACAATCTCCCAAATAAAGCACATAATCTAAAATGTAACTTTTGTATCTAGGGAAATAATGTGGTAGAGTCCTCTCACTCAATTTCTGGAAGCAGGTGTCCTTTATGATAGCATCACCTTAATTCCTGCCAAGAACATAATGTTCAGCACACAATTCCAGTTTATTAATTTCATTACTTTGCCTGTCTTACCAGATATAATGAGGGTGACTCAAAATTTTCAAGAGAGAAATTCTATTTATATCTCAACATTGTGTCTACTTGGTTATAGGTACATTTTACTTTTCAAGATTATGCCTGTTTAAAAATTAATAAGAACATAAAATAATATTGGATCAAATAGTTTTTAGAATTATTGTTTGAGTGGTATCTCAGACCATATAATACAGCCTTAAAATTTGAGATTTTGTAAGTCCAAATAGACTACATTAGAAGAAATTATCCTTTTGATGTACAACAGAGAAAGCTTGAAAATAATTTCTTTCTGATTTCACAGAAAATTTCTTCTGGTAACATTAAAATCTCTCCCCTTCTCAACTTTTTAATCTGAGTCTTCTACCTTGTTTACTATTTGTGTAATTAAGAAGGATATGTAAATCTCTGAGCTTGTGAATGATAATAGCCTAAATTGATAACTTGAAGATATTGAATCAAACTTAGAAAAGAATTAACAAACATGAGATTTATAAAACCTGCTCTGGAAAGTGAACATTTCCATCAACTTAGATAATGACTGATCCTGATAATTATTTCTCTCTCTCTCTCTCTCTCTCTCTCTCTCTCTCTCTCTCGGACTTATGCATTATTTCTTACTTTATCACAGATACTTAAGACATAGCATACAAAATAATTATGGGGAATAAAAATAGAAGTTGGGAAATGAAAATAATGTGTAGAAAATGCTGTAATAGTAGAAAGAGAATATAAATGAAATCTGCAAATATTTTATTAGACTACTAATAAACAATCTTGAAAACCATGACTTTAAAAGTTAAGCATCAGCCGGGCGTGGTGGCACACGCTTGTAATCCCAGCATTCGGGAGGCTGAGACCGGAGGATCCGGGTTCGCGGCAGGCCTCAGCTACCTAGTGAGGCACTCCGCAACTTAGTGAGACTCAGTTTCAAAATAAAGAATACAAAATAGGGCTGGGGGTGTAGCTCGGAGGTAGAATGCCCCTGAGTTCAATCCCCAGTACCTCAAAACAAAACAAAACAACAAAAAAAAGTTAAGCATCTTGTCCAGTGAAAGGTGAAAGACAGACGTTATATAAAATAGCAGAGCATATATTTAACTCATCCCATCTGAATCCAAGTCAGGTGATTACAAATGTACACCTGACTTACATACACACACACACACACACACACACACACACACACACACACACACTCATATATGTAATACTTGGCTTGGAATTGGATATATATATATATATATATATGGTGTATCTTATGTATAATGCATATATGTTTCAATTTTGTTTTATAAAAATCCCTAGAAGATAATTAGATTAGTAGAAGACAAGAAATAAACACCATTTCCTCAATATTAATAATTCCACCACTGTAATAGAATTGGACAATAGCAGCCTTTAATTTTCACATATATCCTTCAGTTTTTTTCAGTCATACTGAGTTTTTTTGCCTTCCTGGGTGCCATGCAAAGAAGTTCAAATTTTAGTATTGATTCCTGAGCACTGTGTCTGAAATCAAGTATATGTTTTCTGTTTTGATTTTCTTATTTCAGGACCCAAATATAGATTTTGAATTCCTCATTCACAATTCTAATTGTTTAGGAGATGTTCATACAAATTAGACCTATGTCAGACAAGCTTTACATATCAGAGTTACTGAGGGTGATAGGTTTAGGTCCTGACTAGGGCCCCAGTTAAAATAGAAAACAATTTTACACACTAGATATTGACTCTTTGAATCCAAATCTCTCTGTGGATTACACATAAATCTCATGAGCTAGGGAGATATATTTCTGATATTCCAGAAGCTCTCTGTTCTTTAGGTTCAGCAAACTTCTATGTATTTTGCATTTATATATATATATGTATATATATATGAAAGTATATATATATATATATATATATATTCTCTCTCTCTACATATATATATACTCTTATGCAGATATATATTTATCTGATGACTACATAAAATGTACAATTAATATATATTCATATAAGCTATTATATATCTAATATATAGTCCTTTCAGAGTTTCATTTATTTTATTTCAGTGATTACAGTGATGTCTGCTTTACAGCCATAAATTCTTATTTAAACAACCATATTTTTAACTGATTTCCCGTATGGCTTAGAACAGCTCTTCGAATGACAGTGGTATAATAGTACAACTCAAGAAAGAAAAATGATTAATTTATAGAGTGACATCATAACATCATTATATTCATGCTGTAATCACTGAGTTAATGTCATTCTATATAAAATCTGACCAATTAGTCACAGTTAATGAACACTTGAAGCTATTCTGCAAATTTTAAAACTAGCATTATGACTTAATTGCCTTTATTTATGCCAAGTATGACCTTTATCATAAGGAAATATTTTTATTTATATAAAATGTTAACTTAGAAGTAGTTACTTCTGTTACAAAAATTCTGAAAAAGACCAAAACTAAGCATAAGAACAAAACTGGAATAAGTCTAAAGGCTACCTGCCCACCCACAGTAAACTTTGAGGGGGCTGATCTTCAAGATATTTTATCATCACTAATATCATGATTATATATACATAATATAATTGTGAGCTACAGAAAAGGCTAAAGTAATGTACAGAATATAGGTCTGACCTGGCACTAAACCTGAGAAGATAATAATTAAGGAATGGGGTATATTATAATTAATAAGCCTGCATCTGCTATGTATTTTTCTGGACTTGCCAGTTGGCATATGAGTAATGTAAACTGAGCACTTGGATTGAATATGTAGAAGGCTATATGTGGCTGTGAACTACTGTAAGAACAGTGTATTTTGACATTTAAGTGCTTTTAGATATGAGGATTCACTTTCCAATCCACCTGTGTCTTCCATTGCACCTGCACCTCCCTCCCTGTTCATCATTTCATCTGAAATCTTTTCCCTTGACAAGGGGAAGATGACTAACTAATTGCAACAACCAATCGATACAAAATAATATGATGGGTGATTCACCATAAAGCTCTGATCAATAAAATAGTGAAAATTGGTTTTTGTGGTAAGATTTTGTTGTTGTTTTTGTTGCAGCTACTTGAGTAGTACCCAAAATGCAACTATCTTGTTTGGAGTAGATAAAAGTGTACTAAGTAAAATTTCCTTTTTTAACCCCAGTATCACAGCCTTACTTTCTTCACATCTTAGGTGGAAAATGATGTGGTTAACACTTCTCTATTCAAAATAGATTTCAAACTCAAAAGCATGATATCCTCAGCTAACACATAATAATTCCCACTTAAAAATTCCCTCGTGTCCTGATTTATCTAAGTTGAAATGTAGTTGTTTAAGTACCATTGTATAAATTCTCTTGATCAGTGTGTGTCATTACATCACATCCTTTATAGATCTTGGTGTCTATGGTTCTTTGTAAGAATACAAAAATTAGAAAACGATAATTATCCCATAAATAATATTTTAACTCCTTCTAGGCATCATCATGAGTAAGGATTCTTATTCTGAGGCATATGGTCTCAATTTATTAATGTTGAAACTGAAATATGCATTGTTCAGCCATATTTTATGATTTAACTGTCAATATCTCAGTGCTAAAGGTTAATAAGTTACTATCCGCATTCTTTAAGAGAACTGAAAGTGGATTGAGGGAGAATATACAAATAATTATAGTGCAAGCAATATAGTTATAAGCTTTCTAATAGGATAATAAACAAAATTATCTAGGTTGAAAGGGAGCTATTTCACTATAGCACAATATTTCAATCCCAAAATTAATGATTATTTTATGAATATTTATATTTTGTGTTAAATGATAGTTGCAACATAATAATCATACAAAAATTGATTATAACTGTGATACATTGACTTATTTAGGATGAGAGACTTTTCTCTTTCTCATATAAACACACACAGAGAATTCCTTTTAAGAATTCAAAGTTAATATTAAACAGGATATTACTCAATGTTGATTATTTATGTCTCTTTTGAGACACCCAAAACTGAATTTTAACACTCCATGGTTCTTTTTCTTTGCTCGTTTTTTGTTATTGTTTTTTCTTTTTTCCCTTTAACCTATTTTGGCCTACTTTTAATTGGAGTGGAAAAACCTTATTCTGCCTAATCAGTTTTTAAAGTTTTCTTCCTTTCCTAATCACCCCTACTGTTTATTGGCTAGATAAAATTACAAAATTAATTCTTAACTCCTGTAGTTTGCTTTGATCACCATATTCTGTTGTTTCTATTTTCACCAAAACTACAGTGTGTTATCTGTAATTGGGAGATAACTGATGCTTTTTTCTAAAAAGTAAATAGGTATTTTAAGGCCTCCTTCCTATGTAATCCTACAATTCAACCACACAAAATATCTTGCTGTGAGTGAAATTTCACTGACCAGTCAGAAAAAGTGTAGATGCTTTGGTTTGTGTGTGCTATTGGTTTTTTTCAGTAAATATTCATTTAGTTGCTACTTTATGTGAGGTACTGTTCTAAGCACTGAGGTTACAGCATTGAGCAAAACAAAATTCTTCCATGTACAGAGCTTCTATAATTCTAATAGGAGAAAAAAAATAATTTAATTCTATGTTAGACTTTTTACATCGAATTTATGTAAGAAAAGGCCCAAAGACTTACACAAATTATTACAACATTTGTTCATCTTTGAAGAACCTGGTTTTAAGAACTGTACCCACACATTTATAGAGTATGACTGTAGACATAGACTATAGATGTACCCTGAAGTCAGGAGGTGATTCAAGTTTCACACTATACATGTAAGTCCCTCTGATATCTTTGGGATACCATTCAACTGCTTATGTTTATAAGCTAGTGATACATCTTCCAGCTTTAAAGAGAAAAATGTATGTCCCAATTCTATGTAGTAGATGAATGAGGTTAATGATATACCATTTGAAGTCATTAAAATAGCCTAAAATGCTCATCTTTTTAGTAAGCATTTATTAATACCACTTTGTGTTTCTCATGACACTTACTCCATTTGGTTCTTTGTATTGAATTTGTTCCATACATATTAAGTATCTCTATTTTCAGTTTTGAATGCCTCTTGAAACTCTCATGTCTCTAAAATGAACTGCAATATTCCTCTTAAAGGACCATGCAAGATCGCTTTTCTGTTCACACTTCCACTTAGTGCTGGACAGAAGGCTAATCTCCGATTTGATTAAAATAGATATATATCACATACAATTACAGATTCATTATCATGCATGCTCTTAGTTGCAAATGCTTTTTCTCCCATGATTATTATGGAAGAGCATGGCTAAAATCTTTATTTTTCTTTAAAAAAAAAAAAAAACCTTTATAATACAGCCCCTCTCCCCTTACCTTATATTTAATGTTTTCTTGAAATGGGTAAACTTAATTGTATACTTATATTCTTAGTCACAACAGTATTTTTTTCTAGACTAACATTTCTTTAAATAAATATTTATTCTAAAAGTTTTCCCTGATTATCCCCAATGTGCTGATATCTACAGAAGTGGATGTTTTGCAACCAAAATGTCATGATCTGGGGAAAAAAAAACTACAAAACATTGAAATAACATTCTGTTCTGTTAGGTCCATTTTCCCCTGACTGCTACTCATCCTTTCCCTAACTACTCCAAATGCCAATTATTTTCATATCTGAACTCTTTTAAAGTTTCTGCCAGTGATTTAAAGCCATGATCATGGTGGTTACATGAGCACTAGGCTATGTCAAGATGACTCACAGGTAGTTTCAGTGGGAACTCTAAGGTGGCAGTTTTCTGTTGTTTTATTATTTTTTAATCTCTGCATCAAAGAAAGAAATTCCACTTTTATATGTCTTATATCTTGGGCTTCCACATACTATTTCATTTAAATTGTTTTTCTTCTGGTTTGAAAACAATTTTTTTTTTGTGAACAACTAATCGTGAGATTATATCTGCACTATATCATAAGAAGCTATACTACTTAGCACTAACATCTAGCACTCCTAGATTATCCTGGGTACTAGTGTTGAGCCTTTTATTAAACTGTTTATTGTTATGTTCCAACTCTGACCTTCCTTTAAAGTCAGAATAGGAAAATCACCATGTGTAATTTGTTACTTCACTGGTCACCGAATTTGATTTGGCTGTTCTGGTCAGCCTGGAGAACATCACCTCCTTTCCCAGCCCACCTGGATTGCTATCCAACTTATCCAAAAACCAGAGAAATGTGTTTTAGTTATCAACCTAAAAGTGGTATTCCTTGTGGATAAAACACCCAGTCCTATAATGCTATATTATAGGAGACTATAATTCTCCTATTATTATAAGTTATTATGTCCATATACTTACTTGACTGCAAATGAATGTGTAATAAATAATCTCAAACACAGCATGTTGAAAATTGAATTCTGGATCTTCCTTCTAAACTCAGTACATCCATAGTCTTGTTCTACTCTGACTGCCCCTCCCCATATTCTATCATCAACTTCAAAGCAAGGATTATCCTTGCTTTTAAAATGTTGACCAGCCTTCATTCATGGCACTTTATATGGGAAAATTTGACAAATAGGTCCTAAATTATAGTTAGATAGTAGTGAGAAGTTCAAGTGTACTGTTGCACAGTTGGGTGACTGTAGATAACAATAATGCACTGTGTATTTCAAAGAGAGAAAAGAAAGGATTGTGAATGTTTTCATCATAAGAAATGATAAATATTGGAGAATATGTATATATATATGCTTATTATTATTTGAGTGTAATGTAATATAGTCATGTTTCACACATCACATATAGTGCCCCATAAATATGTATAATTTATACATTTTACATATTAGTTAAATACGTTTAATTTAAAGAGATAAACCAAACAAAAAAACATTCAAACCTTTCGAAGCTTTCCTCACCCTGCTTCCTAATCATACTCAGACTAGGAATCAATGTCCAGTTAGATGCTCTGGCTTCTTGTTATCTCTGATTTCATCACCTATTTATTCCTAGCTCAGGTACTCAGTTGGGATAAACCACCCACCTTGTTTTAGCACCTTTGTATTTATTTCTTCTCTCTGCCTGTTACCTTTCCCTTTGCTACCTCAATGGTTCTGTTCCTTACCTTACGTTTATCCAAATATTACTTTATCATTGAAGACTTCCCTAAGCACCTTTTAAAATATTTTTAGTTATCCTTTTTCTCCCTGATTTCCATTTCCCCTACCCTCACCCCATTCTAAAATGCTGTACAAATTGCCTATTTAATTCTACTAGAAGATAAGTTCCATAAAGATAGAAATCTTTTTTTCTGCTTTGCCCACAGTTCATTCCTTGCCAATTCAATTAGCTTTATGAGTCCAATAAATTATTTGTTAAATGAATTAATGAATTTCTGAATATACTTTTATTCTTTAATTTCATTTATTGTGTGTGTGTTTTGTGTTTCTGTATGTCTGTGTATGTGTTTTACTGATGATGGAACCCAGAGGCCTCTTCCTCTAGGCTATTTTATTTTTTTTGTTTTGAAATAGGATTTTGCTAGGTTGCTGAAAGTCTCAAAGTTGCTGAGTTGCTTCGATCCTGCAATCCTCTTGTCTCAGCCTCCCAAGTACTGGGATTACAAGCATGTGCCACCATGCCAAGCCAATTCTTTAATTTCTAAACAGTGTTTTGATTTTACCATGGATATCTTGGTACCATTATTTTTCTGAAGATGTGGAGGAATTTTGATATTTCACTGCTGTTTTCTTAAAACCTTTTACTTCAGCTTCATACTGCAGGATCAATTCTGATAACCTTGGTCACAGCCCCATCCTACTGGATTCTATCTTCTGCTGATCCTCTCTAATTCATGTAGGAATGCAACCTCATTGCATTTTTCCACCAAGGTATCATTAATTCAAGGTTTCACTGCTAACTTTGGGATAATATATCGCCAAGCAGAAACAGGAAGAAAACAGTTAAAAACCACTAGTAGACACCACAGTTCATTGAGTTTCTTGAACATTCTTTCCCTCAGAACATTTCCTTCTTGATGTCATTCACCTTAAACTTTAGATTTTTTTTTTTATATTTCTGATTCTGGATTTTAGCCATAGTCTAATTACCCCAATACAAAACTAGTGCATTAAAATTTATGGATTGTGGAAACTATGCTGGTTGTTTTGATCCATTTTATTCCTTCTAGATTCAGAGGGAAAATTTGAACCATATGAATCTTTATTGTTGGAGCTTTCATAAGTAAACTTTTTTCCCTAAAATGTAAACTAGATTTTTGTGATGTATTTTACCTTTGATACATTTCTGTTTTATCATCTTTCAATAAAGAATTATTTTTCTATTTGTCTAATCATTTCATCTCTACTAGAAGCCATTTTTTAAAAAAAAATTGATAGCTTTATTTTGCTTGTGGCCATAAGAAAAATAATATTTAGTATTATAAATATTAAATCTTAACAGCAGAGTACTAAAACATGGATTTTTCTAATGTTTGCATTTTATCTTTCTAAAAGCAACTCTAAAGTTGCCAGAAAAATATATTTAGCATTTTACTTGGAAAATAATGAAGCTCTTACTCAAATTTCTTGCTCTGGGAAAATTATTTTTGACATTCCCAAGAAAGAAGTAACAGATTTCTTTAAAAGCTTATAATAGATTGAAACCATGTGGCAATATTAAGTAGTTCCATTCACTGACTGATCAATGCTCACATCAAGCTATGTCTACATAAAAATTTAAAGAGTGAGGGGCGGGGGGGAAAGCTGAACTGTTTTTGCTGGCTTTGATGAGAATTTAGGATTAGGTGTTCTATGTTTGACATTAAGGTTAACCACACTTTGTATATCTGTTTCACTATCTACTTAAGCGTCACTGTGCTCAAAGGCAGAGCTCCTAGGAATAAAAGGTCCTTTTACTAATTCAGATGCTCCTAGCCCCTAGCAGAGAGGAAGGTCATTTTTGCCTCTCTTTGAGTCCAGAGAACATAGTATGTAATATATATGACCAAAGAAATCAGTTAATAAGACCATTTTTTTAATGGTTTCTTAACCACTAAGAAGCAGCTTAGTGACTTTACAAGTAATCTTCTGTCTTAATTTTTATAACAGTATAGATTCAGTTTTTAATAATTAAAGATGCCTTTTAAAACTAATCATGTCTAGCCGGGCGTGGTGGTGCATGCTTGTAATCCCAGCATTCGGGAGGCTGAGACCGGAGGATCCGGGTTCGCGGCCAGCCTCAGCTACCTAGTGAGGCACTCCGCAACTTAGCGAGACTCGGTTTCAAAATAAAGAATAAAAAAAAAAATAGGGCTGAGAGTATAGCTCGGAGGTAGAATGCCCCTAAGTTCAATCCCCAGTACCGCAAAAAAAAAAAAAAAAATCATGTCTACCTTTCAATTATTGTATCCTCAGCACTCAGTGTCAAGCATAGATTATAGGTACTCAATTAATTATTGTTAACAAGTGAATAATTTCATTTTAGGAAAGTCCAGTTTTCAGCAGGCCATTGTTATCCAGATAAGAAATGCCATGATATCAAAAGTAGAATACTTAAGTAAAAAAAATTCTTCCCAATAATTGATAGATACTATGTTGATCATTATATTTTAGTTTTCTTTGCTTTACCCTTTTTATTTTATTTTTTTTATTTTTCAGCATGGATTTTTATACATTTCTTGAGTACAACAGTGTTACATAGACATTTATGACATATCAATCATTGTCAGAACACAAATTTTGCTTTACCCTTTAAATTAATCATTAACTGAAACTAAATACTATCTGCATTCATTTATTTAATAACTATTAATAACTTTATTTCTCTCTGTGTGTGTGTGTGTGTGTGTGTGTGTGTGTGTGTGTGTGTGGTACTGGGGATTGAACCCAGGGGCAATCTACCTCTGAGCTACATCTCCAGCCCTAGTTTTATTCTTTATTTTGAAACAGGGTTTCACTAAGTTGCAGAGGGCCTCACTAAGTAACTGAGGCTATAAACATAGATACACATGCATCGTTCTGATAATTTGGTTTCCATTCTGTTGGGTATATACCCAGTAGTGGTATTGCTGGGTCATATGGTAGGTTCACTCCCAATCGTCTGAGGTTCCTCCATACTGTCTTCCACAGTGGTTGCACAAGTTTGCAATCCCACCAACAATGTACTAGGGTTCCCACTTCTCCACACCCTCGCCAGCAGGTGTTGTTGTTCGTGTT